>CAUYRH010067421.1:0-42681 GCA_963574655.1 Perodicticus potto | reverse complement strand
AAGAAGCCCAAGTGCCCATCAACCCATGAATGGATTAATAAATTGTGGTACATGTATACCATGGAATATTATGCAGCCTTAAAGAAAGATGGAGACTTTACCTCTTTCATGTTTACATGGATGGAGCTGGAACATATTCTTCTTAGCAATGTACCTCAAGAATGAAAGAAAAAGTATCCAATGTACACAGCCCTAATATGAAGCTAATTTATAGCTTTCATATGAAGGCTAAAACCCAATTATAGCACAAGAATATGGAGAAAAGGGCAAGGGAGGGGAGGGGAAGGATGGGTGGAGGGAGGGCGATTGGTGGGATCACACCTACAGTGCATCTTAGAAGGGTACAGGTGAAACTTATTAAATGCAGAATACCAATGTCTACATGTAGTGATTAAGAAAATGCCATGAAGGCTATGTTAAACAGTTCAATGAAAATATTACAGATTGTATATGAAGTCAGCACATTGTGCCCCATGATTGCACTAATGTACACATTTATGATTTAATAAAAATTTTTTAAAAAAAGAGTGTTATGGGAAGCTTTAAAACTTAACTTCCATTTGAAAAGTGACAACTATCAACCCATTATTATAACAGGTAAATAGTTTACCATAGCTATCATTTTAGGGGAAACAGGGCAGGTAACCAGGGAGGACTCCTCAGGTCATTATCTCTAGAAAACCTTGTGACTAAGACTCCAGGAAAACAGGTTCATATAAAAATAAGTCGTAAGCCAATGCAACAGAGTCTTTCAACTTTTTGGAATGAATTCCAATCACAAGCATACACATTCATCTTAGCTAAGACATATCATCCATTGATCACCTTGTTACTATGTAAGATTCGACCTTTCAAGTCCTACAGAAAGTAGCATCAGAGCACAGCTCTCCTCTCTGATAAGCAGTGGAGGTGCTGGGAAATCTGCTCCACTCCCAGAAAGGAAATAGGAGGTTGAAAAAAAAAAAAGAACACTAATAAAGTCTTAGCAGTCATAAAACGCAGGTTTAAAACTTTATGATTAGGGTTGACTAAGTCATAGATACAGGCAGTTAGTTCCCAGTGTTCAGAAATTATTTTTAAGCAGGACTAACAATCAAACACAATACATATAAAAGAGGAAATCTCATTTAGCAAACTACCTTTTAAAGCCTTTAATTGTTCTCATAAATCATGATCTTTTTGCCCCCCAAACATATGTCTAAATCTCTGAATGGCTTCTTGCCCAATAAAATTTTTCAGAAGAAATTCAAAAACAATAAATTAAAACTAAATGAGTCCACTCAGCTCCTCTGATAAATTTATAATCACACATTTGTACATCAACTCCTATCCAGGTTAATATTTTCCTAAGAGTGTCTGCTTCGTACACTGCAACATTAAGCAAAAACTCTTTTATTCCCAGCAATTTTCTCAGCACCCCAAAACAGCAACCGGCATTACAAACATTTGAGGATTAATGGAAGGAACAATAAAATCTATAACATATACTCCCTGGACACATAAATAGGAATATGTGACACTATGTACAGCATATTGGATATAGAGGTATAACATAGACAAAGCGTTACATATGAGGTCTAACAATTAAGTTCACAAACTCATCCTAGAAAAACTGCTATAACCAGTGCCTAGGTGGCCCTCGAATGCAATTTTGGAACTCTTTCTAGAATGGCTTTCAGAGCCATCATTGTACAGGGTTGGACAATGAAGTTTGCAAACTCATCTTAGAAAAAGTGGTTTGAAGGGTTGACTGAGCACTGGCATAGGTGCACAGCTGCCCAATGGGCCTGCTCCAAAAGTGACCATAGTGATATTTACCAGTTAGGTATGTGGTACTTTTTCTAGGACAGTTTGCAAACTTAATGGTCAGACCTACCATCCTTATGTACTATATAGCACAGGAGAAAGCAATGAGACAGAGACAGAGCATCAGGTGTTCTTCTGTTTATTTTTTGATGACTCAGAAACAGGTGCGTCATCTAGAGCAGCGCTTCTCCACCTGTGGGTCACAACCCCTTTGGGGGGTCTCCTGAGTATCAGATATTTACATTAGAATTCATAACAGTAGCAATATTACAGTTATGAAGTAGCAACAAAAATAATTTTATGGTTGGGGGTCACCACAACATGAGGAACTGTATTAAAGGGTCATGGCATTAGGAAGGTCGAGAACCACTGATCTAGAGTAAGTTACTTAAACTCTCTAGTCCTAAGTCTATTTATCTGTAGGAAGAATGTTTTGAGCTTTATTATCTTTCAAGACACTTTCCACTCTAGTATTTTTCTTAATTAAATTCAAGAGACACAAAATAATTTACATAATCCTCTCTACAGGGAAAGCAAAATAAGAAAATAACTGAAATTCTACTCCTGGCCCCTGGAGCTACTCCTAGCTCATCTATAAAACTGTCATATGAATCTCACTCCTCCTTCAACATACCCCTTTGTTCTTCTCCTCATTTTCTATTTTCCTTTTCCTTGACCCATGGAACCAAATGTTCTGGAGTAATTCTGGAACACAAATGAACCTGCTGAGCCATGGGATAACCAGCTAACACTATGCACTTGAGCACGGGAAAGGCGCCCTAGCCTTAATAACTCCTCAGCAGCCATGCAGTACCTTAAACATCATTATCCTTCCCCAACACCTTCTGGTCTTGACAAACACAAGTCAGGGCCATGAATGGGCTCACACATGCCTACCTCCCCCCTTAACAATAGGGTAACCTTTAAAGCCACTAACAGCACAGCCAGCAATACCAACATTATTCTGTAACAGTGGGAAGGAAATAGCAAGAGAAGAGTGTGACCCGTTCTCCCTCTCCAAAGGTTCCTCTCACTGGGACAAGTAAACTGCATCATTTAGCTTCTGTGACCAACCTCAAAGAGCTGATCTAGTTCACTCTCTAAGTTGGTGAGTCATGCTCTTGGCTTTCCTTTGCCCATCTCTTGTCTCTTCAAGACGGTCATCCCTTCTGCTTGCCACAGCACCTAACAGCCCTCCCCCCTGCCAAAGAGTGCTGAGACCCAAGGGAAGAGATATTTATCAAGAATTTTGTGGAAGGAAACATTCAGCACTACTCAGTAATACTTTTATTTTTCCATATTTTATACATAATGAAATCCACAGGAACAATAAAATGCACGTACATACCTCCTTTTAAAATTTAATGAATATATTTCAGCCTTTGATCCTGATATATACTTACAGCTTAGAACATAATTTAGCCCACGTGTAGAATTTTGTTTTCTCTATGCCAAGCTAATAAAAACAACCCAGTTTCCCAGAATTTAACAACACAACATACTCATACTTCATAAAACAAATATCTGAACTGGAGAGTCAAACATTGATGCATCTTTTCAGGCATTCAATCATGAAATACTCTTCCAGCCAAGAAATCTAGGGAAGGTGACCAAATTTGAAAAATATGTTTAATAAGGAAGGGACATAAACCAAAAACACCCTTATGTTCTAAGGGTGAAAGAGGAGCTGTGAGCTCTAACTCGGATCACCATAAACTCTATGCACAAGAGGCAATTTATAATTTACAACCATACTTTCATGCATCCTTTCATTTGATCCTCCAAACAACACTGTAAGACAGGCAGGGGAAATATTACTAGCTCCACTTTTATGAACCAGAAAACTGGGTCAAAGAATGACAGTTTCCAGAAGGTGGTAAAATGAGGAATAAAATTGACATTTTCTCTTTTAGTGTCCATGCTGGTTCTATTCTTTCATTTGACTTTTCACATATAAAGTCAACCTATCCCCGCATTAAAATAAATGATCAACACAATCCACACACAACAGACGTGTCCAAAGAATGAGTCAACAGCAGAACGTAATTTTTCTCTTGGCCGAGTAGGTGCTATGAGTGGTAGGAAATGAAAGAATCTTAACAAGACAGGAAAAATGATGCTGGTATATTCTCTCTTTCCCCCTCACATCAACATTTTTTTTTAAATTTCTAATCCTCTTATGAAGATGATTACAAGAAAAGAAATCTTGGGATCAGGAAAGCAGAACTGAAACCCAAAGCTTATCATCCTGATAAGGATACTTACACAGGAAGCAATAAGTTACCACTGCTTCCTGTTTTAAGCATTCTTATCTGTGGGACACTAATTTTTTTTTCTTAGCCACAGAACCTCACATTTAGGACACTTCTCAAAATAGCATCTTCTGATCTTCAGCTGTCAGCTGAAGTTGTTTCATAAATAGCCCAGCATATGTACTCCAGAGGATTGTTAACACGCTAAATGCAAATATAGTCCGGTAATACCAATTCCTTTTAGACTTTAGTGACAATATGGAATGTGCAGAATCAAGCCGTCACAGAAACTCTATAGAGGACACCATCTGTAGTTAATGACCTGTGAAACTATATTTGGACTATTTCTGGAAACTTTGAAACAAAGGCCATTAGCAGATACATATTTCTATTTTTAGCGTATGGCTTGTAAATGAACATGTGATTTGTTTCAGGTCAGTTAATATTTAAGCAATTAAAAAGGCTCTTTTGCAAAATTCATTTTGATAAAAATGATATAAATACAGAAACCCCTGGGTTCTCTATCTGAAACAACTTTTCTGGAGGCTTTCATAGTCAACAAGTACAGATGGCAAAACTGATTACAGGGAACGTGCTTGAAAAATTACACATGTAACTCCAGGTTAAATACACGGGAGCACACAGACACATATGCCACAGAGATATAAAAGATGCCTCCCTGTAATCTGTATGATCTAGTAGTATGTCAGGAATCCCATTGCCAGAAATATATAACAAGTTGAGACAATTTCAGAGAGACAGAGAAATGTTTGTTTTTAAAAGAAAAAGAAAGAACTGAAGGGAAAAGGGCCTTACTGAAGTAGAAAGGGCCTATGGAGTACAAATGTCCTAGGATTTTCTTATTTTCTTTAATGTCCTTAAACGAAACTTGTGTGCCTCTGGGACCTCCTCTTTCTCCTGGCCGCCACAGCACATCCACCCCAGGAGGGGAGAGAAGGTTTTGGGCTTGGTTAATGGCAGCACTCTAGGAAAACAGCCTGAAGGTTGATTGCGTGCTGTATGCAGTAAAAGTTCAGAAATGTTTGTTGAATGTTCAAAGACTATAAATATGATCCTCAAGGCCCTTTTAGCTACTTGCTAAGTAACTGCCTTTTCTCACACAAAGGTGAAAAGAACTGACTTACCAGAGTGGTTCCTCCTAAGACCTTGGGAGTCATCTATAGTAAGAAAGAATGAAAATGTAACTATACTAAGCTAAAATCAAAAAATAATATTTTAAAAAAAAGACTACGAGGCTGGGTGTGCTGGCTCTTGCCTGTAATCCTAGCACTTTGGGAGGCAGAGGCAGGTGGATTGCTTGAGCTCAGAAGTTCAAGACCTGCCTGAGCAAGAGCAAGACCCTGTCTCTTCTAAAAATAGAAAAACTGAGGCAAGAGGATCACTTGAGCCCAGGAGTTGGAGGTTGCTGTGAGCTATGATGATGTGATGGCAGTATACCTAGGGCGACAGAGTGAGACACTGTCTCAAAAAAAAAAAAGTCTAGGCACAGTGGCTCACACCTGTAATCCTAGGATTCTGGGAGGCCGAGGCAGGTGGATTGCTTGAGCTCGGGAGTTCAAGAACAGCCTGAGCAAGAACAAGAGCCCATTTCTACTAAAATAGAAAACTAGCCAGGCATAGTGGCAGGTACCTGTAGTCCCAGCTACTCCTTGGGAGACTGAGGCAAGAGGATTGCTCAAGCCTGGGAGTCTGAGGTTGCTGCAAGCCATGATGCCACAGTACTCTACCCAGGGTGACATTGTGAGACTCTATCTCAAAAAAAATAAAAAATAAATAAAGTTAAGAAAAAACTAAAGAAAGACAACTGGTAATTGGGTTCAAATAACTCTGTTTTAAAAATTCAAACAGTTCTGTCCTTTAAGGAAGATAACTTAAGAAGACTCTGATGATTCCAGTGGCTCCAAAATAGTATACATGTTTATAACATTCTACTGTCATTGAACAAACAAACACTGGCACAGAGCAGATTAAAATGTGGAGAACATAGGGAAATCAAAAAGCAAATCTCTGACTGTGCCTGGGTTGGTCTGAAACACTGTATTACAGAATAATTGGATACTTCTGGGCAAGGGGAAAAAATGTAAAAAATATCCTGGGCTTTGGGAAAAACCACAAAACTAATTAAAGGTTTATAAAATAAGAATGATGACTAAAACCTAAAAATGAGAGCTGACTTCACAAAAGTCTTCGAACACATGTAGAGAAGCACCCCATAAAAGAGTAGTTGCCCTGATAACCTATGGTAACTCCATACAAGGGTATCAGTCAGCCATGCACAGAAGCGAGATATCAAGCCACAAAAACATATGGGAGAATCTTAAGTGAATATTGCTAAGTAAAAGGAGCCAGCCTGATAACGCTGCATACTGCAACAATTCCGATTATGTGACGTTCTAGAAAAGGTCAAACTATAGAGGCAAGAAACTGAACAGTGATTGCCAGAGGCTGGGAAGGAAAAGTTGACCAGTCAAAGCACAGGACATTTTTCTGCATGATACTGTAACAATGAGTACAAGTCACTAAGCATTTGTCAAAACTCTACAGAACTTTATAGCAGAGACAATAAATTTTAATCGTTGCAAATTAAAAAAATCATTTGGGAGGTCGGTGATCCCAGGATGGAATACAGATTATGACAAAAGAATTCAAGTGTATTAAAAATGCACAAAACGACCTCCTTTAAAGGGGTTGGGAAATAAAGTGCTGACCTAAGTAACTACGCAAATAAGGGGCGCTGATAAGACTGAAAGCAGAAGCAACTGTACATAACACTGTGCTCTAGTTGCTAAAGTTGTTTCTCACGAGATACAAGTCAACACTTCTGATACTGTCATTACACAGAATGGAGTGGAATTGAACCAACAGAGATGAGGAGGGTGGCAGCCAGGTTTTTCACTGTTGCGGTGGGAGGTGACAGATGAGCAAGGGAAAGAGAATTTATATTTTGCATTTTAAATGAATGTATTTAAAATACCAAATACAGACTATATTAAGACAAGTAAAAGGATTTGTTTTGTAAAATTTGAATTCAGTCAAAAGGCCAGACTTAAGGATCTAAAAAGGCCACAGGTTCCCAGGATGGGAACCAGGTGGAAATGAATTAAAGTGAGAGGCGGCAGGATGAACTCATGCTTAGCTTAGTAAAGACACAGACGGGTACATATAGAAATAGTTATAGATATGTGTGTATATGTGTATATAAGGGTTGGTATACACATATATTCCCTTGCTCTATCATCTGAAAGAGTGAAAAAGAAATGATACCCTAGCAGCATCAAACACAACTAGTGGCCAGATCTTGTTTTCAGCCACAGTGGTCTCTCAGTAACTCGGGGGATTAGTTTCAGGACCCCCCTGGATACCAAAATCCATGGATACTCAAGATCCTTATATAAAATGGTGCAGTGTTTGCAAATAATCTACACACACCTTCTGTATACTTTACCTCTAGATTATTTATGCTATGTAAATAGTTGCTATCCTGTATTATTTAGGGAATAGGGACAAGAAAAAGTCTGTACATTTTCACTACAGATGCAATCAATCTTTTTTTTTCCTGAATGCTTTCAATATTTGTGGTTGAATTGAATCCATGGATATAGAAACCAGGGATACAGAGGACCAACTGTACAAATCTTCAGTAAAAGGAACCAGAGACCCTTAAAGAAATGGATGATTCTGGAACTGTGGCAGGAAATGAACAATGTGATCCTATAGCATCTTGTATCGTTAGAAAGTAAGAAAGTATTCCAAAAAAGACAAAAACAAAACCACACAGTGATGGGCGTGTGTGGAAGGGACACTGGAGCCAGCTGAAAGAGCTAAAGCTGGAACATTTAAGGAACAAAATGTATCATTATACCCAAAGAATAAAATGAACAGCCATGAGTCTATACTCACATAAATATGATTGAAGAAATAAAAAAATAAATAAGACAAAACAAATCTTCTACATAGAAAAATCCTCCCCAAATATGTAGATAACTGCTCACTCCATGAGCATGTCAATTATTGTGAATTTCTTCTAAAAAGTACAATATGGAAAGGGGGGAACATAAGAGCAACTTTACAGCAGGAAAACCTGCCAAACGCTACCTCAGCTAGGTTGTCAAGGTCAGTATCAACCTTGAAAAATCATGTTGATGGTAGGATGATATGATGTGATGAGATACATTCCCAAAACACACGATCCCGGTCTAATCCGGAGGAAAACATCAGACAAATCCCAACCGAGGGACATTCTACGAAGTGAGAAAGCCAAGGACTCTAAGGACTCAATGTTATCCGGCATCCTGGATTCTGGATTCCCAGGACAGAATTTTTTTAAAGGACATTAGGGAAAAACCAAGGAACCCAGAATAAAGTATGGACTTTAGTTAAGGGCAAACTGGATGTGGGCTACATACAAACTCCCTATACATTTGAAACTGTTTTAAAATAAAAACTGCATTTTTTAAAATGTCACTGAGTTAAAATGGAGCAATACATCAAAGCTTAAGTAACTACATAAATATTCTTGTATTCTGTTTTCCAAGTGGATTTCAAACTTCTTTCAATTTTCTGGCCACTTAAAGAACCCCAAATTATAAATTGCATTTGATGAATTATTGCTTTTCATAGAAAGGTTAGGTGGTGCAACATTTCCATCAGAGGAAATGGACACTATAATTAAACTTCAGCAAATGAATAGGTTATATTTGATACCCAGAAAATCATATTCAGTTTAATTACGATTGTCTGATCAATTAGAAAATATTTTCTCTTTTTAAATATTTTCTTCTAAGAATTTCTGTTTAAATTCATTTCCAGCCTTACTCCCTCTTCTACTAAGCTGATTAGGAGCAGTATCAGAGTTGTTATGTGTTTCCATTTTATCTTCTATACATTTAAATGTGCTCATTGTGTTTTATTTTTGTTTTCAGAGGTTTATAGCACTTTTCAGACTTTTTTATTATATAAGTTAGGATCTTCTCATAAAAATATCATTTATAGCTTTAATTTAAAAGAAAATAAAAGGTCAGGGGCCATCACTCGTGACCACTACTAAAATTTGAATGAGGGTGGCGCGGTGCCCATAGCTCGGTGAGTAGGGCGCTAGCCTCATATACCAAAGGTGGTGGGTTGGAGCCCGGCCTAGGCCTGCTAATCAATAATGACAACTGCAACCAAAAAACAGCTGGGTTTTGTGGCGGTAGTCCCAGATACTCAGGATGCTGAGGCAAGAGAATCACTTAAGCCCAAATGTTTGAGGTTGCTGTGAGCTGTGAAGTCACAGCACTCTACGGAGGGTAACATAGTGAGACTTTGTCTCAAAAAAATAAAATAAAATAAGAATGAGGAAAATGTTCTCACATATGAATGAAGGATTTAAGTTAGCTACAAAGGAATTTCCTCACCGTAACAGTTGCTATCCACTAGAAAAAGCAACCTCAAAATCATGGGATTTCCTCTCACAGTTTATGGATTTAGCAGCAATATGTCTGAAGATCTTTACTTATAAAACACATGGTAATATCAAAATAAAAGCATTTCATAGAAGAACAGTTTCAAGGTATTAGTCTTTCCTTCCAAATATTTTGTACAAGGAATAAATGTGGAAGGAAGCAAATGTATTAACTACTTTTCTAACAGACTTTTCGAACAAAATTTTGGAGAAGAAAAGTTTAGTATGCACACGTTCCCAGTTTTACATGATAGCCTTAAAAAGAAAACTCTTAATACTACTTGCAGAGTAAATGGCTAACATCCAATGTTTCAAGTTAAGCTATGGTTCCTGACTCCTCCTCCCCATCCACACACACACACACACACACACACACACACACACACACACAGCCCAAAGCACACTGGTGACCACACTTGCGGCCAGCCCCAGTCGTTGTACGGCCTCCCAGAGAAGACACGTACCTCTAACATCCTTTGCCCAGTTGTCACCTGTCCCAGATCTTGACTTCTACATAAGGCAACTTTCCCAAGCAGACACACGTCAACTCCTACTTCCTTCTCTTGTATATCCTGCTCTGTTACATCAGAAAAACCTGCATTCCCATCATTTGAGAGTCACAAGGTACCTTTAACCACAACCAATAAACCCATGAGTGCCCATGATGCACTTACGTCCAGACAAAAGGAAGCTGTCAGTTCTACAGGGAACCCGATGTACAGATTGGCACTGTCAATCATCAAGTCCATAAAAGGGGCCAGAAATCCCTGCTACTTCTCTCAGTAGGTCTTGTTTGTTCCCTGGAGAAGTGAGTCCTTTATAGCCTTCTCCTTCAGACAGTCCTCAAGAAAGAAAGTTCAATTTTTGTCTGTTTTCTTCGCGGTTAGAATTCAAGAACTTAGGGATATGCCCGGCACTCAGGAGAAAGTCATGAACTCCTTGTTGTACTACTTAACCAGAACATTCTCTCAAGTCTCGTCAACATCAGTGTCTTCTGCAATTCTCCACCACTATCTTCATGACCAGTTATTATTTCTTCCAAATTCCTGGTTCAGTACTTAACAACAGCCTAATTATGCAACGTATGGAAAAATGTAGGACAATCTTCAGTACCCACCAAGTGTCAGGCAGTGGTAATGTAGTTAAGGAAAAACTCTCTGTCTCCCTAAAAAGAGGATGATTTTGGGCTACAGACAAATGAGGTGCTGGTAGATTTCCCACACTGTACTTTAAAAACATATGGTCCAACATTCACTCATTCAGCATCTAGGTACAACAAACGGTATCCACCAAATGCCAGATTCATTCCACTAAGCATTCAGACCTAGTAGTCAGCCAGGCTGGCAGACAGAGTTACAGCCGAGCTCAGGACCAGAACCACTGGAAGACATTTTCAAGTTTTAGAAAGTAGCATACACGTCAAATGACTGCCAAGGGCCAATAAAACTGAACTCCTCATTAAAACAGAATAAAACGTCTATTTTACCAATCTTGGGGAGTTGAGGGTTTCATATCCAAAGGTGACAAATGTTTTGCTATATGCAAAATTTTTCAGACCCTAAGCTTTTGCTCAACTCTTAAAACGTCAGACAATATTTAAGAAAAATTAGAATAACTGACAAACTAGCTCAGAACACACATTCTATTACTTTGGCCATCATACTATTCCAGCCTCACTCGAGCGCAGAAACGAAAACTTGGAGACTAAGGATGAAAATTCTCAAATCTTAACAACTAGATTCAATTTCCCAGCCGAGGTGACAAGTGAGCGGAGAAGCTAGCAAGTGCCACATTGGCAAAATGAATTCATTAAATTTAATTCCTATATTAATTTAATTTACCTATATTTTAGTAGGGTGCCAATTAGCAACAATATGCCCAAGAGGAACAAAAGGAAGGGACATAGAGGAGGAAGCTCTATGAATCCCCCATCTTAATAACTGGCCTCTTTTTAAAAATAGAGGTAGCTATGACATAATACTTATTTTTCAAATAATTTTCTCATAGCTTTTGATATCTGAAACCTCAGTGAAAATGCTACACTATGACCTAGATCAGTAAGCTATAATTAACATCAGAAGAACTATATTAGTAGAAGAAAAGTTGATAAGCTAACGTCGGAAGCAGAGAAATAAATCTTGTCAAAACAAAGCAAAGTTTCTGTCAGTCTTCAAAAGAATGGTTTGGGGGAACAGAGGAAGTGCCCCAAACATTAAGATATACTGGGGTTGCAGACATAGGAACGATGTGGTTATAATTAATTTTATCCAAGTTTTCAGCTCCTGTCATACCAGATTACAAGGACTCATGATTTTTTTTTTTTGCCTATTTTTAATATAGCTGATATTATTACACAGAAATGAAATGGTTAGAGGCACTCAAAATATATCCACACTAATGTTTTGTTTGGGACTTTTCTAAAGCCACTCCCTCCCTTGATTCAAAACTCTTCCCTGAATTGCTGTTAAACACGTTAACAAATCTGGCAAATGTTGGTGCGGAGCACCCACTCAAATGATGGAGCCACGAAAAGAGTAGCAAGTCTACTCTCCAGCAGCTCACAACCTTTAGTAGGAAACAGTGGTATAAACCAGTAACTGCAGCAAAAACAGGCATTATACCAAGATCCTTCAGGAAGGGGTAAACTTTCTAAACAAGAGAGAGACAGAGTGGTAGGCGCACTTGAACTCAGCTAATAAAATACTTCAGGTGTTCTCTTTCATCATTTAAATGTACTGATTATACAAAGCATGTGGAATTTTACTTACTTATGCTAGAAATCCATTCATAACTTTTCATAGTTAAGAGCTATGTTCCTAAATACCTTCTGTTGTTATTTAAAAAAAAAATAATATTCCCTAAGTCACCAAGAAAAAAGGGGGTGGGTGGGGGTTCTGGGAGCTATAGATTCCTTCCTCATCTGGCAAGTAACTGTAAATCCTATTGGTAGGGTGGTTAGAGAGCAGTGGAATGGGGCGCTTTTCTTAGAAAAGAGACATTAATTAACAATCTCCCTGAAAGGAGCCAGTGAATTAGATCGAATTGGGTGGCATGGGGTTTTGTTGTGTACTTGATGATGCAAAGATGCCTTCCATGAGTCCATCTAACTAATCAAGCATGGTGGGAAGCAGGCTTTAAAGACACAATAACATTCCTCCCAAGGGTTTGAAGCTGGAGGCTAAAAGCACCCGCCATTCATTTCTCCTTCTCCAGACACATTCTTCACTCAGTTCAAAGGCCCGAGAAACAACAAGCCCGCACACTTTCTGAAGGTCGTCCCTTGTAAGAACTTGAGAGGGACCAAAGGCTCGGGCTGCAAAATATTTTTAAAGACGGAGTTTTAGGAATGTAACCTTTTTTTATTGGACTGTCAGTTCCACAAACCTTCCTCCCCCCCTCTCTCCACACACATGGTGGGGAGGGTGGGGTAGGAATTTAGGCAAAAGGAAAAGTTTTAATTACATGTGTACTTGAATTGACTTCCAGGATACTCTATTAGTGGAAGCAAAATATTTTCTAAACTTAATTCACTACCCATTCTTTTAAAAATGTAATATTAATATCCTTTAATTTAACCAGAGGGAATGAGCTCTGCTTTGAAAGGAAGTTATTGTTTAGCCTTGGTTCAAAGAGTGTGCTGGAATTGGGAAGGGGGGCACGTGGGCACAAGACGGGGGAGTCAAAGGAACGAAGCTGCCAAGAGCACAATGTAAAAATACCACTGCATAAACTTCAGGGCTCTCCCGCCCACCCTCCAGCACGACAGGTCAGGTACAGTGTCCTGTTTTATTGTGTTCTGTGACCTCAAGAATATTTAAAGCATGTGAGATTCGGGTAAAAGAAAACCGTAAATACCAATTGAAAGAAGAGCTGGGTGGAACGTTAACAAAAGCAGAGCCTTTGCTTTGAGAGGGATGTGGCAAACCATTTGCATTTTGTTTTCTAATCATCAGCGCTGTCAAAATCTGGATATGTGTTTAGGTGGGAGAAGACCCTTTGAACCATTTCAAAGTCTTTGACTCCCTCCCAGCCTTTGCTCTCTACCTCTCCTCACAAAACGTCTAGTTCTTTCAGCCCGTTCTCCTCTGACCTTGCTCATTACCTGAGTGAGGGGCAGCCATCCAGCCCCCCTCAGTGAGGGGTAACACCATGGGTAAAGGGACAGTGGGTGAGGGACCACTGGCTCTGAGTTAGGTTTCCTTCTTGGGGCCTATGTGAGCCATCAGAGGACTGGTAGTGTAATCCTCCACAGCAGGTGTCTGGGACAAACATTATAAACACTTTTGTCACAAAGCACCAGGACCCTAAAAACAGACAACAGCCTCTGTGACTGGAAACCTCAGTCATGACTGTTTATGTTTTTCTTAGAAGTAAGCTTTTGCCTTCCGCACATCCAATGAGAGGTATTCTCAGAGCGAGCTGCAACTGCTAAGGAGATGCCATCCCAAGACCTGAATCTAGACTGGTCCCCAGGACATGAGATATAAAAACATTTGTTTCCCCTTCATAAACCAGGATGATAGAACTATGTTATTTACTCTTTTCTCAAATCACTTCCTGCCCCTACATTTAAAGCACTGCCCATTATTCTGCTTCACGACACTTCTTCCTCATACTACATTCTGCAATAGCCCATTTCTTTATTTTTTGCCCTCTAGAACGGAGCCATGAGGACAGCGACATGCCTCTTTCAGTCTCCACTACCTTGCTCATGGTATAGATTCAATTAACGTAAGTGTTCATATTCTTTGCAAAAAAAAAAAGCTAAGATGGAAAAGTGATACTATCCTATCACGAAAGAAATTACTGATATTTCATCCAAAGCAAACTGTTCATTAGAACATTTAAGAATGATTTTATTCTAAATGTTCAACATGCAACTGATAAATGTTAATGATGATAAAAATAACTATATTCGTAAATGTATTTATGTACAGTCATAAATCACAAAAAAAAGTTCCTCTGTGAAGAAGTAGTGACTTTATTTTACCCCCTGAACCTGGTTGTTACTGTGCGACTTTCTTTGGAGAGTAGCAAATCAGAAGTTTGAAAGCAGGGCACTGTCTGTGGCTCAGTGGGTAGGGCACTGGTCACATACACCAAGGCCAGCGGCTTCAAATCCAGCCCAGGCCCGCTAAACAACGACAACTGCAACCAAAAAATAGCCAGGCGTTATGACAAGCACCTGTAGTCCCAGCTACTTGGGAGACTGAGGCAAGAGAATAGCTTAAGCCCAAGAGTTGGAGGTTGCTGTGAGCTGTGACGCCACAGCACTCTACCCAGGGTGACAGCTTGAGACTCTGTCTCAAAAAAAAAAAAAAAAAAAGTAGAGGCCTGAAAAGTACTTATGCATTCATGCCCTCCCCTCATACACCCTGCTGCTGGGAACCCATCCAATAGCATGTGAAGTCTGGGTTACCCTGCTGAGGACATGTGGCTCAGTCAATATCAAGCACCAACTTCCACCCAGAATCATCACCACACATTTTTAGGAAGAGCATTCTAAATCATCAGCCCCCAGCCACCCTCTGGGTGACTAAATAACATGAGTTTACCTTGGTGAGACAAACAGAAGAAGCACCCAACTAAAACCAGCCAAATCACCAACACACAGGATTACAATTTCATAAATGACTGATGTTTTAAAGCATTTAGTTTGCAGGTGGTTTGCTATGTCTCAAATGTTAAATGAGATATATGCCTACACTATTGGAAAGCTTCATATATAAAACTTTTTTTTTTCCTTAAAGTTCCTTCATGTTGATGAATTTTATTCCTCTTTACTCTAGATACTAATCAGGAAGAAAAACGATACTATTACTATGTGTATTAGCATATTCTTTTTTTTTTTTCTCTTTTGCAGTTTTTGGCCGGGGCGGGATTTGAACCCGCCACCTCCCGTATATGGGGCCGGTGCCCTATACACCAGAGCCACAGGCACCACCCTGTATTAGCATATTCTTATTGTTAAGTCACAAAAAAAACCACCAAACACTGATAATTCTGATTCAAATGTTATCTGTTACCATAATCTTGAAAGTTCCTATTTTGTAACAAGAGCTACCCCATCCTGTTTATACTCTTTCTGGACCACAATCAGAAAGAGTAATAGGGATCATTCCTAAATGTTTTTGACCATTGGAGAAGTCCTTTTTCTTTCAAAGTAGAAATTCAATACACATTCTCCTTTGGAGGTAGGATTCTCCAAATTCCACTCCTGTCCTGTGTTAATAATTCAGAGCAAATGAGTGAGAGATTACTAGTATAAAGAAATTTCTTTAATTATTTGTATGTAATTTTGTGTCTAAATCAAAATGCTCCAAAAATTTGAAATGGTCAATGACTAATCCAATAAAAAACATCGATCGTTTTGAACTCTCAAAAATACAAGACATTGGTGTCCAGAAAGTCTTCAAAAGGATCCTTAGTCTTTATATTTAATCCTACCAAACAATACTAAGAACTATAAGAGCTTTCATTCAGTCTGGGGTGGTAAGTGCCTGAGTACTACCACGACAATGAACAGAAAAAAAAAAAAAAGTAAAAATAAAGGTTTTAAATGGTAATGTTTGAAAACTTAGACATCTTTCTCTTTCTAATTTGCACAAATTTGGAAAAGTAGATCATTTCTTAACCAATGCTTTTCCCCTTTCACTGAGTTATAGGAGGTTTAATCCCTAGCAACTTTTTGAACCTGAGGATTCAAAAGAGGTATGGAAATTTACGAGCAGTGTACCTTTGGAAAGATAAACAAGAACCAAGCCCTGATAGTGGCCTAAGACAAGCTGGGGACAAGGGAGGGAGGGAGTATCTCTTTTTTCTTTTTTTTTAACCACTTGTACTTGTAACTTTTAGCATGCGTAGGTTTTGTCTATATCAAACACACATGGGGAAAAAAATAAGATTAGACCTAGCAAACTATTATAAAACTTGGTGGTCATCATCAAAACAGAAAAACAGCAAGTGTGCTCACAAAGGGGCAATGACAACATCTCACAGGACATTATACTTGCAGCCAGAAGCAAGTATAGAAGCCAAAGGTCAAAGGGTAACAGCTTTTCCCTACTAAAAATAAAAACCACCCACCCAAAGGGGGAAGAAAACCTCCTTGTATAATAAAACTAAGACAGCAAGACTTCAAAATTTTTATTTGTGCCCCCCAACCCCCATGCTATGTTCTCTATCACTGACCTGCCCATACCAAGTTGCCACCCAACCTCTGTTCATATAACACTTGAGCTCCTCCTCTGGGCCGCTTCACTTGTACTAAAGATCTAAAGCAAAGACATCTTTTTCTTGCTGCTTAGTAGTATTATGTCCTTCCAAATGCGTTTCAACAGCCTTATCAACTACCTAGTATGCTGGTATTATCATCAGTCTAAAAGCCATGGGTAGGATAATTAAGAAAAATAACAAAACTTCAAGGTAGACGGGCATTTCTGTCCTTCAAGTTTATAGAAAAAAAAATGCCAAATTTCATGGATTACATGTTCTGAATTGAGACTTTTGCCCCCAGATAAGTTGTATCCTAAGAAATTTGGAAACTACTTCAGTGATATCTTTTCTCCCATTTTTTTTCATTTCCATGTATTCACCTCCATCATCTTTCAATAAAAGGTGTATTGTCTGGAATATAATATGTACTCAGTGGTGTTTATGGAAGAAAAGGAAGGAAGGAGAGAGGGAGAACAAGGAAAAGTGGTTTGAGCCCTGTTGGTCAAGCACAGATGATTTATGTTGGGCTGGAGATAGCAAAGACCTTCTCATCTTCTGATTATTCTCACAACCCTGAAACTCAAGGGTAAGTATCATTACTTTTCATGTCCGTAAAGCCCTACAAAGGATTTAAAAATGAACAGGTGATCACTGAAGAGTAATCACTGGGGAAGATCAGATGACTGACAGTTGACTACACAACGACCACTGGATCTTCTACTGGACTTCAACTGCTATATTTTTATATTAAACGAATATCTTTCTTTAAAAATTGTGCCTATCTTGGGCGCCACCTCTGGCTCAAGGAGTAGGGTGCCAGTCCCATATACCAGAGGTGGTGGATTCAAACCTGGCCCTGACCAAAAACTGCAAAAAAAAAGGAAAAACAATTGTGCCTATCTCATTTAGATTTTACCTTTTCTAAAAGTAAAACTCATAACCCTCTGTGAAAAATTTAATTTGTTTGCCATACTACATATATTTGGGGGGGGGAGGGAAATAACGTTTCTTTGATCATTTCAACAATTGTAACAAAAGTTCTCAAGATTAAGTGATACTATTCAGCAACATGACCTAAATATGTCAAAGAGGATCAGAGAACTCACTTCAAAGTATTCTTTGGTCAACAACAAAAATGGAGTGGGGGAAGGGAATATGTATGTGTATATAGCTTTTTAAAAAACATGGAATGCTAAAAAACAAACAAACAAACAATGAATGCAACACAACTCAGCTAACTCAATAAAACATTCAGGGTAGGGTAATAAAACCACAGAATCTTCTCTCTGCTTCAAGATAGACAACTAAAATTGTAGTCTGACCCTCACATTCTACTCTACTGCTACATGAATGAAAATACAGAAATGGGGTTGAAAAGTAGCCTTTTCTACAAAAACACATCATTTTTAAAAGCTCTATTATTCAGAGACTACTGACTCCTTGAAGAAGCACAAATAACATTTGCCCAACCAAATTTACTTTTAACAAATAGATTATAGCACAGCCTGTATAAGAATATTATTCAAATGGAAAATGTTCCTTTTACTATAGATGATAGTACCTTATACTTATCTAATCCATCTTCCTCCATTTTCCACAAATTAACAATGACAAGAGATACTACCATTTCCACAATATAAGAATAGAAGTACAGAAATGATACTTACTAGCCTATCATTTTGAAAAGCATTACAATAACTTTTAGTAACTATTTCACATTAGTTGTAAATTAGTATACTATTATTATACCATACTAACATTAAATGTAATTCTTTTAAGTTAAAATTCAGTATGATTACACCGTTTGAACATATTTCAATAACATTTTAAAAAGAGCTTTTAAAATCTGCCACACAGCTATCAACTCATAAGGTAATGAAATAATAAATCAATTACTTAATTATAAACATGATGGAGTATCACTTTAAAAGCAAAAAAAAGTATTAGTATGAAAAAAGTTACAGACACTTCAATGTAAAACTGACTTCAAACTGAATTCACAAGAAGCTATTTTCCCTGAATACAATTTCCAGTAACTCTGTAACATAAGGAAATAATTGAGGAAATGGCTTTTTTAAAAAACAAAAACAAAACAAAACCTTAGAATTGTGAAGTGTTCCATTATGCTAAACTACGAACCCATCAAAATAAAAGGAACCATTTATATACTATTCAGCTGAGAAATATATCTGATTATAGCAGGAGGATTAGAAAAGAGCAAGTCAATAAAGTTCTGAATTAGTCAATAGACTATCCTAATTATTTATGAAATCCAAATGGAAGTGCAAAAAGGGTCAGAGCTTCTGAATATATTGGCAACTCAACAGCCAAGATAATACTGAGTCAGTAAAGTGCTGTACAGCTCAACCAACTAACCAAAAATTCTAATTTATAAAAAGGCTGGACAACACTAATTTTGCCAGCATGAGAAGTATTGAGTTGTTTCACACACCTAATAGAGAAAATAAAACTAAATAAAAAATTGTGAAAGACTTTCTATAGTCCCCAATTGGCTTCTCAGATTTCCACAAACAGACCATCCACAAAAAGGGAGGATTTCCCACAGAGTAACTAGACTCAGGTCACAGATATGTGCTGGGTAAAGTTTAACCTGTACTGGGGGTGCAATAGGATATTTCTGACAGTTGACCTTAGGACACAAGGTGACTCGCATTCCCACACATTTTATTTTTGTATGTATGTATGTATTTATTTAACTTATTTTTTGAGACAGGGTCTTTGCTCTGTTACCCAGGCTAGAGTGCAGTGATACCATCATAGCTCACAGCAACCTCCCAGGCTCAAGCGATGCTCCTGCCTCAGCCTCTTAAGTACGTGGGACAACAGGCCCACCACCACATTTGGCTAATTTTTTATAGAGATGAAGTCTTGCCCTGGCTCAGTTTGGTCTTAAACTCTTACCCTTAAGGGATCCTCTCCACTGTCCTCCCAGAGCATTAGGATTACAGGTTTGAGCCAGTGTACTTGGTTGATTTTATTTTTGAAAGGGGGCAGGAGGAAAAAGAGGAAGCTAATTCGGTCTAGAGATACTACCAAAACTTAAGAGTAGAGCAATCAGGACAGTTTGTCTTAAGGTTTGTTTCACCTTAAAAATGCCCTTTCCAAATAAGAAAGTTTGAAATCAGGCCTGAATCAAACAGAATGTTTTCCTTCTAGGTCTCAGTCTGATCGGAAAGCAAAAGCTGGACAGAACAGAACAGGACATTCGAATACTTTAAACTCTGTCAACAGTTTCTTCAAAAAAAATTCTCATTCTAACTGACCCATTAAAGAATATCAGTCATTTTCTCTAAAACATGCCTATATTTAGAGCTGCAAAGGAGGTTAGAATAATTTAGAACAAAATCCTCAAGTTACTGACGAAGAAATAGGTCCAGAGGATTCAAGTGGCTTGCCCAAGGTCACTGGGCTAGTAAAGGGCACAGGCTGTGTTAGAGCTCAAGACCTCTCTGGCTCCCAGGAACTGCTTTTTCCATTGCATCATTCAAGATAGTACCAAGATATTTTCCAGGAAATTTGATAAACCAGAACAAAAAGAGAGAAAGAGAGGGAGGATGGGAGGGAGGGAGGAAACAAGGAAGGAAACAAGGAAGGAAGAAAGAAAGAAAGAAAAGGGGGAGGCATGCCCTTTTGGATCGGAGAATCTCTTCCTATAAGGTAATACTGAAGATAGTATTTATTTAGGGTGCACTCAGATAAATTACTATAATAAATGGAGTTTACTATGAATTCATTTTCTAAAATAAAAAGCTACCTAAACAATGCCAGAAATTAAAAAGATTAGGTGCTTTGAGTTTTCTGAAACAACAGGGAAACCCCTTCCCACTGGTCAGCAGCAGTACTGGGGCATAGCATGTACACCCTGTTTAGTTCATTTTCACTTACGATGTTTCAATCTGCACTGCAGGAAAAGCGCTCCCTTTGGAGGCTTATGCCTCAATGATGCAAGAGGGATGCTGGCTGGTGAAAAATGCTTATTTGGAAGGGAGAAGGTGAAACTACCTCCATGCCATTTCTCTTTCTTGTTTTTCTTTATTTTAGAAAGGACAAATCTGAACACATCTTCCAACCCATATAGTAATGCATCACACATAATTTTGGTTATGGGAAGGTGCACAACACAAACCTAAAAGCTTTCAAAATCTGTTTGCCTAGCCTGACCTGAGGGGTGGTCACTTAAGTTGTCAGTAGTTAAAAAAAAAAATCAATCAACCAATCAATCAGTGTTTGAGGACACAGAGGCATTTCCTCCAAACCTCAGTAAAGAACATAAGGGTCACCCTGCCCAAACCCTTGTAGTCAACCAATCTCTAAACTCTCACCATCTGCGAGCTGTAGCCCACGTTTTCCTTTCACTGAGCCCCACACACAGTGTAAGACGATCAGTTTTCCTGGATCTGATGTAGCTCAGGTGCTTTGCAAACTGCAGGTGCTCAATAAAACGTATAGATCCTTAAGCACTTTCAAGACAAATGAACCCGAAACAATGCCAGCCACAGCACTGTATTTTCTCCTCCCTCCCATTAGTAAGAGATGTAAATATAAGAACCTCGAGCCCACCCCACCAATCCGGCCACCACGTGCAGTCGCCTCCCTCCTGCTGGCGGGTTCGGAGACAGGAAGGAGGAACATGGCCTCGTAGTAAACCGTAGTAAAGAGAGGAAGGAAACAAAATGGGGCACGTCACATGGTCACAGCCTGGATTTTTCTCAATTAAAAATAAGAGGAAGTATGTGTTTCCGGCCGGCCGATCGGACTTTTTCATTCTTGCGAATTCTGGTCCAAATACATGATCACGGCCGAGCGCATACTATCCTGTCGGTGGGGGCAGTGCGGCGCGGGGATTTGGCTTAGTTCAGCGGGATCTAGAGGGAGACGGGAGGGAGTAAAGCAGCCCCGGGAAGCCGAGCTCGCCGCCGCCTGGGGACCCAGGCCCGAGGGCCCCGCCCCGCGCCCGCCGCAACTGGGCGGTTACTCGTGCTGATTGGCTCTGGCAGAGACCAATCAGCGCCCGCCCGTCCCGCCAGCCCCGCCCAGGGCCAGTAGCCGCAACCAGGTACCCAAAGGGCGGGGGGCTCGCTCGCGGTCGGGGACCACGCGGCCTGGGAAGGGCCTGGCTACTCCGGGCGACCCGAGGCCGGCGGGGGCGGGAGACCAGAGGGCTGCCTCCGCAAAAGGGACTAGCAGGACGGAGGGGGAGCCAATTGCCAAATAAAGAGGGAGGAATGCAGGAAGGAAGGTGACCCGGAAAAGGGAAAGTGCCAATGCAGAGAGGGTGTGCCCTAGCCCAAAAGACCACACAGCGTGGGGAAAGAGGAGGGACTAGGAGAGGTGGTCGTTTGGGGACAGAATCCCAGAAATCACAAAAAAGAAATACAATGAAAGAAAGAAATGGCCGGATCCTTTCTTCTTTCTTTCTTTTTAAGAGTTGGGCTTAACAAACAATGACAAAAAGCAAAAACAGGACCTAAAAGGGATGACTCGGGTCTTTTGGAAAGCCTGCTCTATCTGCCCAGCTGCAATTTCAGAACTAAAAGACAAACATGCCGGTTAAAGGTGGCGGGGCCGCCCTGACCCAGTCTAAGAGGCCCTTTTTTGCCTCCCTTCTTGGGTTCTCAATTCTACTCCGTAGAGAGCAGGCCACACGTACCACAAATTTATGAAGAGAAGCCAAAAAAGGCCAACGTCAGGAACATGAAATAAGAGGTGGGAAACAAAGGGAATAGGAGGAGGGAAGTGTTGGAAAACTAGCAGGTCAGGACTAAGTTAGAAGGAGACACAGGTTGAGAGGACAAGCAGAAAAGGCTGCTGGGCTGGATGTTAAATAGAAGGGGATCCAGCAAGTCTTGGGCTCCTGAGCACAGTGCTTCACACGTGTTCTCCTTCACTAAACAATGAAAAATATTCACATAAGGAACCAGACCCGGAGAGGTTAGGAAAAAGAGCACACCCTTCTTGGTACCTCTATTCATTTCACCATGTTTCAAGCTTTACCTGAGAAATGAGAAATAGAAGCAAAAAGGATTGCTGAGGAAGTGAGGATGACGATTATCTCACAAACTAACATTCATTTATAGGAGAAGCTGTTTGCCACTCACAGGTCTGACTTCTCAGATGATAACTGACTATCAAATAATATCTTTAAACTCAACAGGGCAAAAGCAAACAAGCAGAATTGAGGATGTAAACGTGCTGTCAATTAAAACACAGGCACACAAACCTTTACACCTTAAACACTGTAGAAATTTCCTGCCATTCTACAGTCCAGAATTATGTATATTAAGGATACGATTATAAAATTATTCCAGAATGCTATATTTTCCCAACGAAAACTAAGAATAGAAGAAGGTTGGGGTTTTGTTTGTTTTTTAATCTTCCTCATAAAGAGAATTTTATCTTACAGCCCGCACATCAATTTTCTACAGAGCAAACATAATTTATTCTACTTTATGATTAAGAAAGCAGGTAAGAAAACTTACTGATTCTTAATCTTTTCCTTCATCTCTTTTAAAAACAAAATTTTAGTTCTCCTGGGTTTGTTTCTTTCCAATTATCATTACTTTATCAATGAAGTACTTTATAGTACAAATAGTTAAAGTGTTACAGCCCAACTCCCAAAAGCATCAATTTGAAATAATCCAAATTTGTACTGTTGACACTGATATACACAAGTTAAGTCTTTATTCTAGTTAATGATGAAAACATGTTGAAATAACTGTTGATCAAATAAATGCTTTTCCTAACAACCACCTAAAATCCTAGTTTTTTCAAATACCTTTGTCTTGTTCTACAAAATAGAGAATGATATGGGTCAAATATCAGAAACAAGATCAAAGAGACTCTGACCACATAATAAATAAATACCTATCTATAAGAACCATAAGTCACAAATTAATTTATGAATTGACACATAAAAAATTAATGTTTTTCAAAGTTCATTCTGTGAAGCACATATGAAATTCACAAGACCATCAGTTTGTCAGAATAAAGTGTTTCCAAATGCTGGAAACTTCCGCAATGCCAACTCATCACATTATTTGCAAACTATACTCTTCTCTTCTACCCACAATTATGAGCACCAGAAAACAAGCTCAACAGAACGAAGGACAGGCTAATTTCCTATTACCAATGTTTTTCATTTTCATTACAGAAGACTCAAAGCCAACTTTCCACATTTACTGAGGTATCTACTCTTGAACTTAAAGGTGAAAAACAAATATTCTAAAAGTGAAGGTTACACAATTTAGCCCTTACATTTAATGCAAAACAACAAGATCTCCATGTTTGTTACTAAGCCCTCTTATCAACATAAAAAATCTTCAGTAATTTTACAGAAGATATACAGTAGGCCCCAAATCATATGTATGACGTCTCAGTGCAAGAGACAACTGTAAGCCAAACATCCTGGGATGAACTTCCATAACTCTTCACTAATAATGGGTCCCAGGTGCATACAGAGCTTCCTGCATATCCCGTGTAACAGTGGCCATGCTGTGGGAAGGTGGGTCGGTGTATGAATAATATTTCACAAATCCTGGTACAGGAACAAAAAGAAAACGTCACCCATAATTATTTTCTTCAGAGATCACAGACATAGGTACTTCCCTCTAAATATGTAGGCCTAAAAAGCTCTCTTTTCCTCCTGAATCTTTTTAGAGTAGCAGGGATAGAAATCAATTTTCTGTATACATTGCCTTGGAACTGGGAAATCATACAAACAAAGTACACACAGTCACTAGATAAGATCTCCCTTAAGGGCTCCAAGAAACTACCTTAAAGGAAGAATTTTAGCTCCTGTATTGACAATTTTTTTTTATAGAATTGCCCCTTCCAGGGCCTGACCTAAATATATAGTCAAAAGAAAATTTCAATATAGAGATTGAGATTCTTACACGTGGGTATGAACTTCACAAACCTCAGAACTGGCACCATAGAATGTCAGTTTATAGCGTGCTTCACTTGGGAATTCTCAAATGAAAAAGCCCTCCTGAGGCTGTTCCTACATGTTTATTTGACTCCTTGCCAGGTGTCACTGTGGGGTGAGCCTCTTGCCTGCCCTGAGAATGTAAGTGCTTTCTCCCTAAGGAAGCAGTGGGAAAGAGGAGGAAGGGGTGGAGGAGAACAGAATTCATGCACAAGGTTAAAAGCAGTTTTGTCTCCTGACATTGCCACCATGGAACGCACCTGCTGTGTGATGTCCAGTTGAGCTACTGGCGGGCCTCTGGCTGCTTCTGGAAACTGATGCTGGCATAGGCGCTTAAATCCTCACTGGAGCGGCGGGTGGAGCTGCTCTCACCGCTGCCCAGGGACTGATGAGGGGATGGGGGTGGGGGAGGCTGCGCTTGAGGGGGGCGCTCCTGAGGCCGCTGCTTGAAGTCCTTGACCAAATCCAGGTCTATATAGTTAAGACCATTCTCCAAACCCCCAGCAGCCCCACACACTTGGGTTGTTTCTTTGGGGGCTCCCCCAAGCTCCCCAGGCTTTAGCCACACATTCTCAAAGGAAGCAGAGCTATGGCGTTTCACATCCTCACTGCTGCTGCCACCACTACTCCCTACTACAGCCCCTCCTCCGAAGGGCACCGTGTTGGCTGCCCGGGTGGCACTAGGTGTGGAGGAGAAGGTCTCTGAGCTATGCCTCCTCCGGCACCCTTGTGGGTCTGCGCGGATCACTTTGGCACTCTGGTTGCAGTTGGGACTGAGGTTTACCCGGGTGAAGGCGCTCATACCCCCGGGTCCCTGTGGGCCCCCTAGCAGGGATGAGCGAGCAGCCGGCTCAGCTGTCCCTTGAGGCGCAGCAGGGGAAGCAGAGGCAGCTGAGGATGAGGGTGCAGCCGTGGCAGCCCGGGGCGGGCTCACCTCTGCAGCAATGCCTGTCCGCATGTCAGCATAGCTGACAGGGGCAACTGGGGAGGTGTCCACGTAGTTCTGACGGGGACAACCCATCTGCATGGTCATGTAGTCACCCCGACTGCTGGCGACTGCTCGGGTGGGCCTGCAAACACTAGCAGCCCCAGGAGGCGCTGGGCACACTCTGCCCATCTCAGCCCCAGTGCTCTCCTGCCAGGCTGCCCTCCGGCCCGGCCCTAGGTCCATTTTCATGTACTCCTCAGTGCCAGTCTCCTCCTCTCTGGGAATTGGCTGGAGCTGGGATGGACACCTGATTGAAGGCGAGCTGTGGGAAGCCACCGGGCCAGACAAATAGCCAGGCTGTTCACTCCCAAATTCAATATTCACATATTCCCCTGGGCTCTTGGGCTCCGGAGGGTGTAACAGGGGCTGCTGCTGCTCTCGGGCCCGAGGTAAGGTGCTGGCCTTGGGATCCCCCAGGGACAGCCTCGTGGGCCGAGCCAGGCGGCTGTTGGTCTGTGCAGCTGTGTCCACTTTTCGAGGCAGGTGGGGCTGCAAGACTTGATAGTGGGCATGTGGGAGCCCTGGTTCCTGCCTAGCCCCACAGTATCCCCCACCCAGGCTGTCGCTGCTGGTGGAGGAAGAAGAATCTTCTGCTGCTGCAGCATAGAGAAGGCGGCCAGAGCTGGAGGAAAGGCGGAGGTGCTGGTGCCGGGCACCCTCCTCTAACTCCCCAGGACGCTGGGTGTGCTTAAATGACCTTGGCAATGAGTAGTAGGAGAGGACTGGCTTGTGCTGGGGGTACTCAGGGCCGTAGTAGCAGCTGGAGGGGCTGCTGGTGTTCGAGTCTCCCACTGACGACATGTTCATGTAGTCCCCTGTGCAAGGCAAAAGCTTGCCACTGCTGCTTTCCCCGGGGAGCTTGGGATGGGGCAGGGCTTGAGAGTGGTGGCCTCCAACACCATTTGTCCAAAGCTTCCCATAGCTGCTCCCAGAGGGGACAGCACTGCTGCTGCTGCTGCTGCTGGGCCCACCTCCAAGGTCCGGGGAACAGCTGCCACTGGGTGACATCATCATGTAGCCATTGGGGTCCACTCTCTGGGGATGGCGTCTGATGGGGTTGATGATCTGCTGGGGGGCAGACACGCTCTTGGGGCTCATGGGCATATAATCCCCACTGCCCTTTCTGCTGCCGGGCACTGGGGCCACCCCTGGAGACATGGGCATATAGCCATCGTCAGTGTGGAGGCTGGAGGCGTCTGGGCGGTGATGGCCCCCCTGACGCTCCAACGGGTGCATTTCCAGACCCTCCTCAGGGTAGGAGTGGGTGGGCACAAAGGCGGAGTGCCGGTGGCCCGGCAGGCGGCCTCCACTGCCACCTCCTGGTGGGTAGGCGGGCATCATCTCCGTATACTCCTCAATGGAAGCCACCGAAGACTGGGACGGGGTCTTCTGGTGGGAAATGGTGGGGGATGTGCCTGCCGAGTGAGTTCTCTTTCGGAACCGATTATCCAGATCTGCAGCGCTGGCTGCTTCATCCCCAGCCAAGGCTGGACTGGTGCCCAAGCCAGCTCCCGGAATGTAGCGGTGGCCATTGCCACCCCGAGACAAAATGTAGTGGCCATTGGGGGCGGTCAGGGTGGAGGTCCCCTTGCCACCCATGCAGATATAGTTGCTCAGCTCCTCCTCACCACGGGCTGGTGGGGTGTGGCCCAGGGAATCCGGAGTGACACTGCGGAAGGAACTTCGGAAATCGCAGGGGCTGGACCCGTACTCATCCGAGGAGATGAAACCGCCGTCACTGGGGGAACCGGAAACAGAAGCGCTAGACCGCCGCGGGAAGAGACAGTCCGAGGTGGAGCCGTGGCCACTGGTGCTGCTAGACGAAAGACTGACCGGGCTGGTGGCTGAAGGAGAGCATCTAGAGGAAGGCATGGGGATGGAGCGACTGTGGTTGAGCGGCGGGTGTAGCCGGGCGCTGCCACGATGCCGGTGGGCATGAGTCCTGGTGGTGCTCGGGCTCACAGGGCTACCATCCACAGAGGCCGGGCGGGACATCGTGCCTTCTCCGTCGCTGGAGGCGCGCACACGAAAGGAACCTGGCTTCCCTCCCACCATGCTGGCCGGGGAGGTGGCGGTGATGCTCTCGGTGCGTGACCGGCGGGTCAGCCCCACCTGGCTGGGTGGGGGGTTGTTGAGATGGTGCCTGCGCAGGGGGACGCTGATGGGGTTGGAGCAATTAGACGAGGACTGGCTCTTGCTGCGAGGGCGGAACTCATCACTCATAGCCCGCATGGCCTCCAGGATGGTCTCATGCATATTCTGGGCCACCACCGAGTCATCCACCTGCATCCAGAACTCCCCGGGCCCTGTCACAGCGGAACGGCCCACCTCGATGAAAAAGAAGTTCTCCGAGTGGCCGCAGCGCCTGATGTTCATCAGCTGCAGCACCACAGCAGCTGCCTCCGAGTTCAGCTTCACGAAGCTGATGGTCTTGCTGGTCAGGCAGAGGCGGTAGATGCCAATCAGGTTCTTTGTCTGACCCAGGCCCTTGGGCTTCAGGATCACCTGCCAAACCTCTTTGAAGGCGGGTCCTGGGGGCACATCCCCATAGCTCAAGTCCTCCCCAGCCTCGCCCAGGGCCGAGCTGCTGCTGCAGCTGCCCCCGCCGCCTCCCATCCCGAGGGCAGCACCCGCATCGTGGTGGCCCTTGGCACGGTTGTGCAGCTGCAGGAGAGCCTGGTACCAGCTGTCTTGCTCGGCCTCACTATCGGCCGCGATGGCGAAGTGTTCGTCCCGGGTGTAGAGAGCCACCAGGTGCTTGTTCTTGGAGTCAGCCCGCTTGTTGATGTTGAAACAGCTCTCAAGGGGGATGGAGCGTTTGGGGGCGCTCGACTTGTGCCGCCACTTCTTCTCGTTCTCGTAGTACTCCAGGCGCGCCGGGCCCCCAGCCTCGCTGGCTGCTCGCAGCACGAAAAAGCGCTTGTGCATGCTCTTGGGTTTGCGCAGGTAGCCAACCTTGCGCACGTCCGAGAAGCCGTCGGTCTCCGGAGGGCTCGCCATGCTGCCGCAGCCACCGCCGCCGAGCAGAGGGAGGCGCCGAAAAACAACTGGGTGGGGGGAGGAGGCTCCTCGCCGCAGCCTCGCACATGCAAACAGGGCTGGAAGCTGCAGAAACCCCGATCCGAAATCCACGCCGCCCTGGAGCCGGAGAAGGACGCAGCAGCTGCGCGGAGAAGATAGCCCGAGCGGAGTTCACGGGCGTTTCACGCGCAGGGGGGAGGCAGTGCGTCCCGGGTGAGTGCAGCCACGATCCTCCGAGAGCCAAGACTCCTCTGAGCCACCGCGCCAGGGAAGCAGCAAAGATGCATCTCTCGCTGCCCCGGCTGGAGTCCAGCGCAAGGCGGCGGCAGTCAGGGGTCTCTCCGCGTTGCCCCTCTAGGCGCGCGCGCCTTCCCTCCTGAGTTCCCCTCTGGAAGTAGCGATTCCCGAGGCAAATTAAATATCCTTGGGCAGGGGGAGGCGGGCTGCCAAGTCCCAACGTTGCACAGGGTTCTCCCTCCTCCTTCGCCTCCTCCCACCCCCCAACAGTCCCCGCCGCCGCCACCAGCAGCCCAAATACCAGCTCAATCGCAGAGACCGTGGCACTGCGGCTGTTGCTGCTGTTGTCGCCTCCCTCGGACGAGTCCTCCGCAGTCCCCATTTGGGCCCATATCGGCGGGCGGAGAAAGTGGCTTTTCCATGCGAAATGCTACTGGGCAGCCAAGGGAGCCGGTGACGGGTCGGAGGGACAGGCTCATCCCTGCCCCACGCTCCAGTCAGCAGGGGAAGAGGGGAGGAGACAAGGGCGGGAGGCGAGGAGGGAGGTTTGGGAAGGATTCGGGGAAGACGCCTGTTCCCCGGGAGGCCCTCCCGCTGCAGTTACTTATCCCCTCCTCCTCCTCCTCGGAGAGTTGCCGAGAGCCCCAACCAAAACAAGCGGCGGCGTCTGGCTCTGCGCGCCTGCCCCTCCGACCGCGCCGCCGTCTCACTCAGAGGAGAAAAACACGTGACAGAGCCTCAGCGTTCGGCAGCCGGGTCGCAGCCGCCGGGAGGCTACCGCCCGGGTCTCTACATTCCGGGCCGAGCCCGCCCCGCGCCCGCCCCTCTCCGCCCCCCGGCCTTGCTGCAGCGGCGCCCGAGCCGGGCCCCGAGCAGCGCTAGGACAGCGCCCCTGCGCGGCAGCTCGCCCGAACGCAGCGCCTCCCGCCCGCGCGCCACCCAGGGTGCCCCCGGCCCGCAGGAATCCCCCCGGCGAGCGAGGGCGGGGTGTTTGGGTGGCTACCCAAAAGCACGAGGGGAGTCTGGGAAAATGGGAGGGGGGCGAGCTCGGAAAGACGCAGGAGTGAGGGTGGGGGGCGACGGGGGGGCACTGTGGCGGCAGTGCCCCGAGTGGGAGGGCCGAGGGGAGGAGGGGACGCAGGAGCTGGCTGGATCTTACCTAGCAGGTAAGATCGACCCCTGGGAGGGAGGTTTCTAGTCAAGGCTTTTTCTCCCAGGAAATAAAAAAGCTGGGTTTCAGTTTCTGGGGGATAGGCCATACACAGTGAGGAGACCTATATTTTGACATGGAAGGGACAGCCTTCCACCTTGGAATCCGCGGATTTGCTGCCATGAGGAACTTCAAACGCGCAAAGGGACACCCAAGGGCAGCGATTGTGGGGAGTTAAAGTCACTCCACAAGAAGAACAGGGATCCCCGTAAAGCGTCTCACGTCGGGCTCAGTGGGATTAGCTGGGATCAATTGGAGAGAAAATATAAATATCAGTTTCTCCCCGTCCTCTTGCCCACATGAGAGGGGCCATTCACACCCGAGGGATGCGGGGAGGGGTTGTGAGACGCTCCTTATCACATTCCGAAATCTGTGATTGTTAAAAGATGTTAGAAACCTACAGAGGGTTCATAAGGCCAAAACTCTACTGTGCAAATATTGGCTGAAATGTTTGTTTCACATACAGCTTCCACGCCCATTGAACCACCCTATAAATTTTTAACCTTGACCACAAGGATAATTGGGAGAAAACAAGGATAGTGCCAGCTCAACTGTACAGAAAAATGGGTACTTCATGAGTAGGTCAGGTCAGCAGCCTGGGTCTACTTGTGGTATCAGTCTCACCACAAGCAAACGCTCCCCAAAGTTGTTTGGTTTTCTTTTTTTTAAGCTGTCCTATAAACAGTTTGTCCCTGCTTGCTCAGCTGGCATTAAAGATCTACGAAGATGACGTTTGACGTCGCGTTTAATACTGTCTTATTTTTCCACTTTATTCCTGGAGGGTGTGGGGTTTCCGCCCCCTTTAGTCTACGCGCGGGACCCTCCTCAGCCTGCAGCTCTGTAGCACTGCGGGATGCTGGCAGCAAAACACTGCAGTCGAGTCGCTGGGCATGCTCCTTGGCCAGGACGCGCCTCGGCCTAATGCAGGATGGTGGGCGGGGCGAGTTTCCTGGAGAAGCCTGCTGATTGGAGAGGATGCTTGTCTTTCAAGCCTTGCACTGCAGGAGCGGAGGTGGGGAGAGGGGTGAGGGTACCAAGGTAGGTTGCAAAGCATAGTAGGAAAGAAAAAAAAAAAAAAAGAGAGAGAGGAGGAAAGAGAATAAGAACCATAGGCGCCATTCAGAGGCGTGCGATATGTGAATTAGGGGATCCGGCATCTGCAGAGGGGCTACACTCCACCGAAGCCTGAGCGCTTCCCATTTCTCCTCTTACCTTTTTGTTCTCTGTCATCATGAAGCTTCATCTAACCCGGTTAATCTATAATTTGAGTACGCATATTGAATTGAAAGCCCTTCCTTCTTCTGACAGCTTGGTGATGTGAGCACACGTGCCCACTACAACAAAGCTATAAATAGCAAATATTTGGCAATGGTAACCAGACAGCAATAACAGCGACTGAAATTCGGGGAGTATAGAGCACTGTATAGGGGGCGGGATAGGGAGATATGGAATAGAGAAGCCTGAAGTTAGCGGAAAAGTATAACTCTGCCTGTTTTTACCCTAGGCAAGAAAAAAAGAAAGGTGAAAGGGCTGTTTACTAGAAACAATGTCTTCTAGATAAAGGCCAAAAGGGCTTTTTACAGGTTTGATGTTTAGCGCTGGCATGAGGGTGAGGGAGCGTTTCACACTTTGTAACAAAACGATTCAAATCCATAGATTTTTACTGCTTTAATGACCCCATCCATTACTCCCTCGCCCCCTGATAAAAGCTAAAAAAAAGGACTGCACCTCTATGGGAAAGAAAATAATCTTTTCTGGAAAGGAGGGCTGGAGGATTATTTCATTTGCAAATATTTTACAATAATATTCACAGAAAGGTTAGGATTTTGATCAGATAAAACAATTGTTATTATAAAGCCTTTACTAAAAAATATACTTCTCAGTGGCAAGAGATTTATGTGTTTAAATACATAGCGTCAGTTGCTAAAATATTCGATAGAAATTTGTGTAATAAAACGGATTGCTGTGACATATTCTGCTCAGATTGATGGGTTTCCAAGGAAGATAACCACTGATCATAGGACGTTATTGCCATTTTTCCTACTTCCTGATATTTTACTGCCAGTGTTCAAAGTGGTAAATATTTATTTTAGTTATACTATAGTACGGACAATTGTTCTCTACATGTTTTTTTATTAATGGATTGAGATAACTGAAAATGCAAATTTGCATTTGGTTCACATAATACACAGAACAGAAAGAGATGACTTTTATGGAATCTGAATTAATACTGAGCAGGTATAAGTATTATCCTGTCACCTAATGCTAAATTAGTCTTGTGGTGTATTATAATGAAATACATTGTTTGAAAAATTTACTCCTCACCAAAAATTCACAGGAACTGAAAAGCAACCTATTACCAAAATATGTTGCTCAATGCTGCCATCTAAGGGACAACTGGAATCAATTTCTGTAGTATAATGTGCATTTTAAAAGAGGGCTGAAATGATTAGCAATTTGATATCATAAATACAGTTATGATTAAAAGAGTTAAAATTTTATGTACCGTTGGTGCCCTTATGGGTAACATGTCTACAGTTACTTTAAAATGGAATAATTTTCCTGTGTATGACATTGCCATAAGAGATTTCACAATTCTACTCAACCAAAAGACCACATTTAAGGACCTAGGAGGCCAGGCCAAAGGTTCCCCATCACTGATTTATAGTTTATTACATATGTCCCTAAAGTGGTTGAATAGGGTAAAGATGCAACTAATCATGTGAAAAGTATAAAGAATTTCTTATGTCAAATAGATGTCTTCATTAAGATAAATGAGTCATTACCAAAGGAGCTGTTTAAATATTGACACCTCTTAGAATTAATTTAGGCACTTTAGAACAAGGCTTGAAGGAAATTCAAAACTAGTGTGGGTTTTATCATTTTAAGTTCTATTTTTATCTTAAGATAGCTCAGTAGTAACAAATATTTGAATGCCAACTCTGCAAGACAGTATGAAGTATATAAAAAGAGATGGCTTTTCATAGCTCAAATGGGGTAATAACAGAGACAGTACAAAATAAAGATAATTGATGACTAAAGTTCTGTATCTGTTAAATGTCAAATAAGTGGTATTTGCTTAGAGCAGATGGACATCATGGTAGATAAAATAATTAAATTAATCTTTACAGAGGAGGGGATCTTAAGCTTAATCTTGAAGGATGTAACTCAGATAAGTAATGGGCAGTTTTTTTCCTATTCAGGTTTTTTCATTTTTATTTATTTATTTATTTATTTATTTATTTTTGCAGTTTTTGGCCAGGGCCGGGTTTGAACCCACCACCTCTAGTATATCAGGGCAGTGCTCTACTCTTTTGAGCCACAGGCACTGCCCCCATTCAAGTTTTTTGAAGCATCTAAAAGAGATCTAGGTGAGGCATTAGGTGAGGCACTGAGGATTTAGCTAAGATGAGATATCCCCCCAGGAACTTTTCAGTGCAGATGGAAGACAAGTGAAGTCAAAGCTAGAGCACCAGTCTCTTCTACAGAAAAGTAAGTGCTGGGAGAACTAGATAACCACACGCAAAAGACTGAAACTCAACCCACGCCTCTTACCTATTACAAAAATGGACTCAAGAGGGATAAAATACTTAAATCTAATACATGAAATGATAAAAATCTTAGAAGAAAGTATGGGGGAAATTCTTGACAATATTGGACCTGGGAAAGATTTTATAACAAAGCCTTCAGCAGCCATCGCCACAATAACTAAAATTAACAAATGGGACTTAATTAAGCTGAAAAGCTTCTGCACAGCTAAGGACACAACAGATAAAGCATAAAGACAACCTTCAGAATGGGAAAAGATATTTGCAGGGTATGAATCTGACAAAAGGTTGAAAACAGAGAACTCAAATTAATCAATAAAAAAGGAGTCTACAATCCCATCTACCACTGGGAAAGGGGTATGAACAGAACCCTCTCTGATAAAGACAGACCAATGGCTAACAAACATTTGAAAAAATGCTCATCATCCTGACTGTCAGAGAAATGCAAATCAAAACCACCCTACCATATCACCTATCCCCAATGAGAATGGCCCATGTCACAAAAGTCTCAAAGCTGCATGTACTGGCATGGATGTGGAGAGAAGGGAATGATTTTACACTGCCGGAGGGACTAATACAACCTTTTTGGAAGGAAGTATAGAGAATCCTCAAAGACCTCAAATTAGACCTCCCATTTGATCCTGCAATCCCATTACTAGGCATCTACTCAGAATAAAAAAAAAATCCTTTTATCATAAGGACATTTGCACTAGACTGTTTATCACAGCTCAACTTACAATTGCCAAAATATGGAAACAACCTAAATGCCCACCACCCCGGTAATGGATTAACAAGCTGTGGTATATGTGTACCACAGAACACTATTCAGCCATTAAAAAGATGTAGACTTTACATCTTTTCTATTACCCTGGATGGAGGTGGAACACATTCTTCTTAGTAAAGCATAACAAGAATGGAGAAGGAAAAATCCAATGTACTCTATACTAATATGAAGGCAGTAGATGAGCTAATGCTACCCTCATAAGAGAAAAACTCAAATCAATTCAAGGTGGTGGCAGGGGTGTATGACACACCTCTTTGGGGCAGGGCACAGAACTTAGGGAAAATAAATGATCTGAGAACGTAGGATTTCAGGAAGATAATCATATCCCCAACTGACAATTTCAAAACATTTGCTGTTTGGGATATAAAGAAAGCATGAGAGAAACAGGTATGAAGCTGGAAGAAAGGGCTCAATGCCACTATTTAATTTTCTCCAATTCAGAAATTCCAATGGGTGATATTTTGAGTAAATCTATAGGTAATATTTATTTGAAAGATTTGCTTTTTCTTTTTTTGTTTTAATTTTCTTGATTTCCTTAACTATTGTACTCTCGTTTTCTTTTGCAGCCTCATTGATAAGGATGGGGGTCAATTTGTTATCTTAGATAATGCCACTGTTACTGCCATTTAATCTAGAGAAAGAAGTCCCAGCTCTTTCTTATATTCCAAGAACCAAATATTTTATCTACATAAGTATATGCTTAGAAGGCTTTGCAGACTTCACAATATCTTTGGTTGATATTGTTCCATTCTTTATCTTAAAGTTATCTTTTTGGTGCAGTGCAGTATAAAATTTGATATTTTATTCTGATATTGTCTTTCTTCACAATAATTCTTCAACTTCAGTAGTCTGTTTTTTAGTGAGAATTTCAGTAATGATGCATGTCCTATGCCCTCTACTAGGCAGCCATGGCCTGGAGGTGAAAACTGGTTGGCTTCATTAACAAAGAATTGCTGGGCCACCCATGCCCCTGTTATTTCTCTCATATCCTCTCATTAATTCCAAGGTTAACAATCATTATGTTTTTTTCTTTTCTTCTTCTTTTAACATATATTTCCTCAAATGGGGGCTCCTGTGGCTCAAGGAGTAAGGCACCGGCCCCATATACCAGAGGTGGTGGGTTCAAACCCAGCCCTAGCTTAAAAAATACTGGATGCTCAGTTAAATTTTAATTTCCAATAAACAATAATAAAATAAATAAAAATAAATAAAAAACTGATTAGGCTTGGCTCCCATAGCTCAGTAGGTAGGGCGTCAGCCACATGCACTGGGGCTGGTGGGTTCGAACCTGGCCCGGGCCAGCTACAAAAAAAAAAAGCTGGGTATTGTGGCGGGTGCCTGTAGTCCCAGCTCCTCGGGAGGCTGAGGCAGGAGAATCACTTGAGCCCATAAGTTTGAGGTTGCTGTGAGCTATGACGTCATGCACTCTACCGAGGGCAACACAGTAAAACTCTGTCTAAAAAAGAAAAAAATCCTGATTAGAATTTTAGGAATATTAGCATTGCGTACACTGGGAAAATATGAGTTAATGTGAACTCAAGAAATTTGTAAGTACATCCCTACCTGTGCTGTTGTCTCTACATATGGGCAGAGGGTCACTCACATTAGAATCACCTGTTAAAATCAAAGGTCCCTCGAGCCCACCTTTCCTCCTATGATGTTATATCCTCTGCAAGTTCATGTGCACTTCCACCATTTCCCACCCCAACACCCATGAGTTTTATGTAAACTAAGTTTTGAAAACCACTGATTGCCCAATCTCATTGATAAGGATATTATGAAATATATGCGGGATTGATCACCAGCAATTGTTACAAATCTGTTCAGTAGTTTTATTCTGAAATATTTTACTGCAGTAACTTCAAAACTTTGGAGTATAACCTGCCCTGAAAATACATTTACACAAAGTACCTCAACTCCCTCCCGACACACACACTCACACTCACAACTGAATACAATTTACCCTTACTACCTACAAGGCCTTTTTCACTCTCTTTCTTCTTTCTTTCTTTATCTCACTCCTTCTCCCTCTCTCAACCTCAGACTCTTTTCTTTTAATGCTTGCTAAGACCCATTGTATTAATTTCCTAGTATGCCAGAGTGACATGACCTACAATTTCAAAACACTGCTCCACTATGAGTATTTCTAAATTCAGAAGCAAAACAATGAATATCTTAAGATCCTTGTTTGAACCATTCATAGAACTCTTAAGAAGGAAATTCGCAAAGCTTTCAATGAATTCCAGCTCACTTAAATACTATTATTCTTAGCATCAACTAAGAATGATTTTTCCTCTGCTTTTTTTCTTAACCGGTAGCCAGTCTGTACCTACTAAGCAATAAAATCTGATGCACTTACAATTTTTCATGCATCTTTACAATGAAATCTGAAGATAGATGAATGCAAATTAAGAACACTGAATGTAATTTAGTTACTATTTTTCTTAAAATAGACACTTATCACTTTCCATTATTACTTTTTGTAATATTGAGCTAATGTCATTTACTATATAAAGTATAGGGGAGAGATAAATTCATTTTAAATATATTTGTGTAAATTTGCATGCATTTTTGTTGTTTGAGGTACTTTTTTTTTTTTTGGTTGTTTTGTTTTTGTTTTTTGCTTACACACTTGATGTCCTGAAAGTATGCATTAGTTGGGGATTAAGACTAAAGAAATGTCCTTTTTCATGAAGAAATTTTTAATTACAACAAATTTTAAAAAATGAATCACTTATTAGTCATTTAAGTCATTTGTTGTAATAATAATATTAATTATATTGATTTCAATTAGTTTTATTAATAACATTAATTTCATTAACATTAGTAATTAAATTATTTTATTAACATTAATATCATAATTTTAATATCATTAAAATATTGCTATTTTGTATTTTTTAACTTACCAAACATAAATTTCTCTGATTTCTAGGAAACTAAATTTTAGGGGCAAATTTCCATTTATTCCTTCAACCAATACTTATGGGGCATTTACTATGCGTCAGTTGTGTTCAGAGGTGAACTAACTAGTCAACTGAAAAACGAAGACTATCCCATGCAAAGGGCCCAAATGGGAGCCAGTTGGGATATTCAAGGAGTATTAGGGGGGAAAATGTGGTGGAAGCAGACTGAGAAAGGGGAGAATAGGAGGAAGAAAACCAAGTGAGGTAACAGTGGGCCATCTTAGGGACTTTGGTTTTTACTCTGAATAAGATAGAAAACCACTGGAGGGTGTTTAATAGAGCAGTGACATAATCTGACATATTTTAAATACATGCTAGCAGCTCTGCTAGACTATTAAGAGAAGAAGGCAAGAATAAGGGTAGAAGTGAGTGGACCTATTAAAAGTCTGCTGCAGAAATATGGTCAAGAGATGATGGTGATCAGTACAGACGGTGAGAAGTGGTCAAATTCTGAATATATTCTGAAAATGGCAGCAGCAGGTTTTGCAGGTGGTTTGGATGTGAGGTGGAAGAAAAAGAATAGAGAATGACCCTAAGTCTTTTTACCTTTACAACTGGAAAGATGTTTCCATCATCTGAGACACTGTGTGGTTTTCTATTGCTAGTTTATCAAACTACTCCAAAGGAAGTATTATAAAATTCAACCATTTTATCATCCCCTAATATTTTGTGGGTCAAGAATCCAGACAGGTCACAGTGTAGATGGCTTATCTTGTTCCAAGTTGTTGGGAGGCCCAACAACTTTGATTAAAATGGCTTTTGACTTGAATGGCCATAGCCTGGCATCATTCAGAACTTTCTTCATTCATGTGTCTGGCACCTGGGCCAGGATGACTGACAGATGGATCAACCAGAATACTTAACACCTGGAATCTCCACACGTCATGAGCTTTTCACAGCATGGACACTAGATTCCCAAGGGGAGTGTCTGCAGAGAGACCATCTCAAGAGCAGATGTGCCAAGAAGGTATCTCCAGAGCATGAGAGTTCCGGAAAGAAGTTGTGTAGCCTTAGATGATCTCACCTCTGAAGTCACAGAGCTTCTTTTCCACTGTATGTAGTCATTGGTCAAAGCAAGCCCAGCCAGATTAAAGGTGCAGGAACCTAAGCCACAGTTCTTAATAGGAAGAATAATAAAAAAAAAAAAAGTAGGCATTTTTTTGAAAACTACCATAGATTGAAGGATTGTGGATGAGTAGGAATAGGGGAGATGGGGGGAAAGATCAGGTCCTTTGTTCTGGACATGTTGAGTTCCAGGGGCTTGTTGAAACTCCAAATGGTGAACCAAGATATACCATGCCAAGTAGGCATTTGCATATGTGCAACTGGAGTTGAAAAGATGAGTCTTAGATGAAGGCATAAGCGTGAAGTTTCTGCACAGGGTGGGATTTAAAGTCCATAATGCCAGTAAAATCATCAAGAAAGAAAAACATCGGGGCGGCGCCTGTGGCTCAGTGAGTAGGGTGCCGGCCCCATATACCACAGGTGGCGGGTTCAAACCTGATCCCTGCGCCCCACCCCCAAAAAAAAGAAAAGAAAAGAAAGGAAGAAAAATATCAACAGAGAAAAGAATATGACAATGATGCTAGCAAAGGAGACTGGGAAGAGCAACCAGTATAATTGCCTTTTTTTAGGCAAAGGGACAAGAGAGTGAGCAACTGAGTCAATTGGTGCTGATGGACAAGTCAGAGGAAGACTTGGAATTGGCATGGGCTTTAATGTCACTGTGTTCGTATTATGTGTAAGCCAGATTAGCGTTGGTCTCACGTGCAAACTGTTTAGGATATGATTGGATTCTTTAGTGAAATCATAAGAATTCAACACACTCCTCAGCTGTATACAGTAAATCTGAGTGTTTATATGGATAATTATGGCAACACATCTCATATTTCATAAATAACCTTAACTTGAAAAATATGCAGTGAGGGTAGAGATACTGAAGTATGTTGTATGTTATATTTAGTTAATTTTCATCCACTTTAGCATTTTTCCCTCTGAGTCTTACTCTAGGCATTCTTAAAATTTTGAGAATGAGAGGGAGAGAGATATATCCATAGAAAAAATTACCAAGATGATATTTTCTCATTTTTATCTTTTTAATATATTTTATATAAAAGTTTATTTCTAGAATTATTAGACTTTACTAATTAAAAAATTCCCCAAATAACAGATAATAGCTGTCCCTTTTTTTTGAGTTACTTTAAAAATTCAAAAAATAAAAAATGTAATTAAATGCATTCAAAGGGCAAATATCAATACCAATGCCTAGGTTTAAGTAAGGGGGAAATTATGGAATAAAATCTTATTCAAAATGCTTCACTATCCAACAATATAATAATGTAAAATAAAAATTATTATATCATTGGCAGAGTATACAGTTTACAAAAGTGTAAAAACCAGACCTCTTAGACTATTTATAGAACTACAAAATACAGTTGACTTTGGAACAATGAGGCAGTTAGAAGTGTTTACCCCCCAAAGTAAAAAATCTGAATACAACTTTTGTCTCCCTAAAAATTAACTACTGAAAACCTACTATTAACTGGAAGCCTTACCAATAACATAAAAAATTGATTAATGTGTATTTCATATTTTTTATGTATTATATTCTGTATTATTACAACAAAGGAAACAAGAGAAAAATATTAAGAAAATTATAAAGAAGAGAATCTATGTACTATCCGTTAATGTAAATGGACCATCATAAAGAACTCCATTCTCATCATCATCACATTGAATAGGCTGAGGAAGAGGAGGAAGAGTCTTGCTGTCTCAGGGGTGGCAGAAGTAGCAGGAAATCATGTACAAACCAATGCTGTTCAAGGGTCAATTGTACACTCAAACATATCCCTATGGATTATGAAATTTAAGTTACTATTGTTTTAGTTTTGCAATTTTTTCATCATAGTGTATAAGCAAAAATAAATCAAATGCATGTACTACTTGTTACATGTCAACTAAGAATGGCAGGTGACCTGTCCCACCTCTGTCCTATGGTGACCCCACTTATGCATGTGGATGTTTGCTCGAATTAGCAATGCCTCCAACAAAATTGCTTGCTTTCTTTCAGTTTGTCCAAGGTTGGTTGTGGTTTACTTGTTGGTAACTCAGAACATGTAAAAGCCCTTTCTTTTCTTTCTTTCTTTTCACTTTTTCTATCCCCTTTTTCCTTCCCATTACATTTCTACTGACTCTAAAAGAGAACATAAGGGGTAGTTCAGGACCACGGAGAGCGTGAGGAAGGGGAATACTAACGTGTCTTAGTTGTGTAGATGGGAGAAGAGATGATCTTGGAATTGTTGACGGTCAACTTTCATTTAAAGGACATTATTATTTAAAAAAAAAAAAAAACGGTGGAATTTTGACTTTCTGAAATGTGTGGGGAGTGATTTTCCTGAACATTCACCTGGTGCTTTGCAACCTTCTCCATTTAATTCTGTCTAGTGACAGATGCGGGGACCCTGAAAGTAGAAATAGCCATAAGTTTGCCAGTGCAAAATGTCTTTTGAAGTTTCACATTTAAGTTTGCTACAATTTATGTAAAGTTTCATATTTTTGACAATTATGGGACTCATTAGTCTACCATAAAAGACTTAAATGGTACAGAGATAGCAGGGTTTAGAGTGGACAAGTAGAGGAAATGCACGCAGGCTTTGGTTCTGGAGGTCTCTAGAACTCCCTGGCAACCTGCAGCTCATCCTTCAGTTATGTGAACTACCCAGAATCCTTTCAATAATTATCTCTTCCCCTTTTAACCTTCCTTAAGTTAGTTTCATTTGAGTTTTGTCACTGGCAATTGAGTGTGTCCTATTGATGCAGATAGGTAGATAAAAAAGAAGAGAATTCTAGACTAGGAGTACAACAAGATCATAGGTGTGGAGGGAGGAACGTGCGTTACAGGGTTTTCCAGGACACTGAGAAAACTGGCTTCAGACTGTGGAGGGGTTTGTAAGGAATGCATTTAAATAGTCTTTTCAGAGGGTGATCGAACAAGAACTATACAAATTTCAAATGTATGTGCCATTTGACCCAGCAATTTCCCTTCTAGAAATGAATTCTATAGTAATAATTATGCAAAGATAGTAACTGACATGTTATTTTGTCATAGAAAATGACTGAAAACAATGTGCATGCCCATCAATAGAGAACCTGGTACATAATTTACAATGCCTTTCCCTATTAAGATACCACCTAGCCATGGAAGTTAATTTAGTACACATTTACATAAGCCACAGTATGAAATAATACCCACAGGGAAAAAAAGCAAGGTGGAAACTGTATCATAAGTGTTCTCTTTTTTTTTTTTTTTTCAAAAAAGCACATGTATGCTTTCATATACATAGAAAAAATTCTAGAAGGGCAGACAAGAAAGCTTAGCAATGGTTTTCCCTGGGAGAAGTACTCACTTTCCATTTTTTATATTATCTTGTATTATCCGGGTTTATAAAACCACATTCATGGATGGGGTGGAGGGCGGGGAAGGGGCAGGGAGGTGGCTGGTGCTCAGCGCTCACATTGTGCGCGTTTGTCTGCGCAGCTTTGAGACACTTCTGACCTGTAGAGCAGAGCCCTTCGGGCTGTGCTGTGCGCAGCTTTGAGACACTTGTAGAACAGAGCCCGTCGGGCCGTGCTGTGCGCAGCTCTGAGACGCTTCTGACCTGTAGAGCAGAGCCCGTCGGGCCGTGCTGTGTGTCTACAGCAGCCTGAGCAGAGTCAGCGGAGCTGTGTTCCGCCATATTCAGATCCATAGGCCTTGCCGTGAAAATGATTCCACTGCCTGAATATTTTGGATCTAGCTGACGCTTAAAGGAGGGAAAATGGATAGAATTTGTAAATATCTGTGGTGTTTCTTTCTGTCAGGTTCTGAAGAAAGTCTCCAAATACATTCAAGAGCAGAATGAGAAGATCTATGCTCCCCAAGGCCTCCTCCTGACAGACCCTATCGAGAGAGGACTTCGAGTCACTGAAATCACCATTTATGAAGACAGAGTAATGAGCAGTGGAAGACAAACCATGGAATTAAAGATCCCACCTCCAGCTGGGACCCCCGTCTATCACTGGCTGATTGCAGAGCGTCCCCACCTCCTCTCCAGAGCATCATCCCTTTGTATCTGCTGCCAGAGCCACGGTGCCATTTACTCCAAGGACTAACTTTCTAAATCCCACACCTGGAGTGACCTCTAGTCGCTCAGCGTCCACTCTGTGTCTCCAAATTGTGTAGGACTCTGTAATCTTCTGACTAGTTTCT
>CAUYRH010067416.1:0-27226 GCA_963574655.1 Perodicticus potto | reverse complement strand
CATGCCAAATCTTAAAGAAAATAGAAAAAAAAAGAAATACTTCAAAATAATTTAGTCTAGATACACCTGATATGAAAATTGGAAAAAATATATTACTATAAAGGGGAAATTATAAACATAATTCACTTATAAATGAGGATGTAATATCCTCAACAACATATTAACAAGTAGAAATAAAAACTGTAGTTAATGGCAGCTTATTTCCCTCATTGCTCAGGCCAAAAACTTTGGATCTAACGAGCTTTCTTTTCACAATGTACCCTGAAGGTACCCATGTTGTGATTCCCAAAATCTGTACACGTGTAATGTTACACCGCACACACGTGTCATGTAACATATGGGAAAATTAAAGTTGCTGATAGAATTAAGGTTGCTAATGCGCTGATTTTGAGATTGGGGGATTGTCTTGAATTAACCGGGTGGACCCCACATAATCACATAAAGCAATGAAGTACGAGAAAGACCTGGGTGGCCATCGCTCGCTTTAAAGGTAGAATAATAGCATGGAGCTTTGTTTGATGCCTCCGGTCCCAGCTATGCAGAGGCTGACACCGGACATCACTGAGCCCAGGAGTCTCAGGCTGCAGTGAACTATGATCTCGCCACTGTGCTCCACCCTGGGTGACAGAGTCAGACCCCACCTTATAAAATAAAAAAAGTTAAAGGAAAAGGCCCTGAGCCAAGGCTTGCAGAGAGCTCCCAGAGTGGGAGACAGCAAGGAGCCCCTTCTCCTCTGAGCCCCAGACAGGATGCGGCCCGCACTTGACTTTGGTCTAATAAGACCATTTCAGACTCGGACCCCCAGGTCTCACATTTGACTTCCATATCTCACCTTTCAGATCTAAAGTTTTGTTGTTTTAAGCCACCATGTTAGTGGTAATTTGATAAAAACAACTACAGAAACTAATACTTAATATAAATAAATAGGTGGGGACATATATATGAGCAATAGATATCATACGATATGATCTATTTACATCATATGCCTGCTGATTTTGAAAGCACTCCAAGTAAAGGCAGTGCCGTTAAATGTGGCATTATTACAGCATAGGCACAAAAGTAGCTAGAAAGATAAATGCTAATAAATATCAACATTACAGTCCTTATTACGAAAGAAAAGAAAAAAAAAACATTACAGTCCTTAAAATTTATGGAGGAAAAAAAATACTCTATTAATCATTTGCTTAACCTCATTAGAAGTCACAGCAGGATCGCTTCTCGGCCTTTTGGCTAAGATCAAGTGTAGAAGTCACAGCAGGGGTGATACATTCTGCATAATTCACTCAGTTCTATTTTCTATTTCCCTTTGAATTGTCCAGTACAGTTCAGTTATAGCAGAATCACTCCTGGAGATTGTCTATTTCTGAGATCCTGGATTCAGTTTAAGCTTCATATTCAAGGAAATTGATAATTTTTCCCAGGCCACTTTTATATTCAACTGTAAATCCTCTAATTAGAGAAGGCAGGCAAGGTTCTATTTTAGCAGACCATTCAGGTCTTACTCTATACTCAAATGAAACTTTAATTTGAGCCGACAGAGAGCTCTTGCAGCCACAACACACGACTCTGTGCTCTGTGCAGGGTCTGCCGCCCGACTCTAAGGAGATAACAAACGCTCTCTTTGGGCCCTTCTCACGTTTCCAAGCATTTAGAAAAATATAAATATAGGATTGCCTTTTATTGTTTGTTTTCCCTTTAATTTCATCAAGTTTTATTTCTTTCAAAAACTCCAATAATAATACCCTTTTATTTAGGTCAGTATATCAATGAAAACATCAAATTAGACACTCATAGCTCCTAATTCCTTACTAGCTATCACTCGTAACAGTTAAAAATAGAGGTGCTGAAATGTGAGCATGGCATCCCCACAAGACGTCAGGCCCCATCCTGTGGACGCAGAGTCCTCAGAGCTCACAGACAGCACAACTCGTGGGTGACCAGCCAAAATCAAACGCTCCGTCTCTACAGTCTCAAACTGTAAGACCCCACTACTGTAAGTTACCAGTCTATGAGTACACAGTAAAGCTAATGCACAGGTAACAAGGGCCTGCTATACAATGTTCTCCTATAGGTAACGGTTAATTCCTCCTCCATTCACAGATGAAGACGAGATCAGCACATCTCCACATGGTAATGCCTCTTTATATCAGGCTGGTTTTGAGCTTTTTTATTTTTGTTTTAATTATAAAATGAGGAGGAGAAAAATGTTTCTGTAATCTGCAGGATTAATAAGACAATGTCTAGCTAATGTAGTAAGAAGCTATCAGCTTAACTACTTAAACTACCAAAGCAAAGAATAAGTGGTTAGGAAAGGAAATTCAAATAACCAACATCCATACGCTGTTCTCTCGTTCTTGGGCAAAAACAAGTTAATAAATCTACTATAAACATACTCTCATGAAGAACAATACCTTATTAATTACTCAGAGAGTCATAATCACAGACACACCCACAGTGAGAAGCTAGTTAATTTACAAGTTCCTCAGAAGCACCAAAGGACACTTAGATTCCACTTCTCAAGGCCTGTAGCTGCTCCTAAATTAAGTGGGGACAAGGACCCCAAGCCTGTGAGTAGCTCACAGTGAAGAGGCCGTCACAGAGACAGGGACGGCAGCAGGGACCCTCGGGCTCCCAGGGCCCTCTGACTCATAATGTCAGCTCCTCTTTGAGTATGAAACTTGGACAGTGCTAACCAGCAATGTCCAAGGAAGCATTTATTCTAGACAAAAAGCATATGCTGGACAAATACCTGCCTTTCAGCAATCACAAAAGGCACATAATACCATAGGAGTTTGGAATTTTGATCCCCTTAGTCACCAACGCTATGAAGCACTGTAAAAGAGATATCAATATTAGTCATAGCAATGATTATAATCCACTGCCCTTTAATTAAATAATACACACTTCAATCACAATGTAATAAAAGGAAAGTCTGATTTAGACTCTAGGATTTTAATGCCGTTAAGTTCCAAGCAGAGAGATTGGGATGTGAACTTGACAATTTATCGAGGGGCTTGGAGCTTGTGGCAGGGAGTCTGCTGGGGTAACGACTCTGCCCCCGAAAGAAAAAAAACTGTTTATAACCTAAGCACATCCAACTTACCATAGAAGGGTCACAGGCAAAAATGTCAGATAAGAATCATGGTTGGAAAAATATAGCTAATGTGGAACTATAGAGTTTTCCTGTATTTTAAGTGGATAAAAACTAAATGCATCACCTAACTAAAATGCTCATTACGTTCTCATTAAAGTTCCTGAAGCCTTATACCTTTTGAAGTCAGTTCCTCAAAGACCATTATCAACTTACATAGGTCCCAAAAAGGCACCAAAGTGTGACTTTGCAGTGAATAAGCATAAATGGGGCAAAAGGATCAAAAAAGTCTTTGTTATTTGAAATCTCCAAAATATAATTTACTCAAATATACATTAAATGCCCACCATGTGCCAGGTGCATGAATCAGCTGTCTTTGGATTCCTACCACTCAGCATTGTATCAAGCACACACTAGAATAACAATAATTTTTGTTCAGGCCGGGCACAGTGGCTCACGTGTATAATCCCAGCACTCTGGGAGGCCAATGCAGGTGGATCACCTGAGTCCACGAGTTCGAGATCAGCCTGAGCCAGAGCAGGACCTTGTCTCCAAAAATAGCTGGGTGTTGTGGCGGGCACCTGTAGTCACAGCTACTCGAGAGGTTGAGGCAAGAGAATCTCTTAAGGCCAAGAGTTTGAGGTTGCTGTGAGCTGTGACATCACAGCCCTCTACCCCTGGTGACAAAATGAGTCTTAAAAAAAAATAATAATTTTTGTTCAATATTGAAACTGATATACCAATTAATTTCAGGATCTATAATACTGATTTTTAAAGAAGTATATAAAAGAACATTCTACATAATCTAAATATAGCATAGAAGGTGTTATAGGTATCGATGTTAACTGGAATTTAGACGATTTTGTTTATTTAAATGACAGTAATAACCAGGAGGCATATAAAAAGAAAATCTTAACATTACACCAATGCCTGTGAGGATTAGAACTGAAACATATTCTAAGAAGGAAAATTAGAAACCTGAGCATTTCCTTAAGAAAGCCCTTCTCATGCCCATCACAACTACCAGCAGGGTACAGTGAACACGTCACATGAAGTCCCAATAATTCTGCCTGGTCATAGGTTCTGTGGCTTTCTGACTTCTACTGAGCACAGCACTGCTCTGTTTTTAAGCTGTTGCCTTCATTTTGCCTCCACACACACAGCGTTGGAATTGTTGTTCCATGCTTAGGCTGATTTGTTGGTGTGGGACTCTGGGAGGACAATTCACATTAACACCCTGAGCCACCTGCCATGGGAGATCCCAGTTACGACGTGATGTTCCCAGTGGAAGTTTTGGGGCTGAAAGACCTGACTACAGACTTGAGGCTGATGTAACAGACCACTCTACACACCTCTGAAAAGAAAGAGGAACACAAAAAAACCAGTGAATGGATGATTGATATTTCCACTGACCTTAAGGCTCTATAGAAGAGTCTGCTAAGCAAAGTAAATATCTAACAGTTTAGCAAAGGCCATGGGTTGCATCCTCAGTACTCACACTCATAGATTGCTGGTGTTCCCAAGAGGGGAAGAAAGAGAGTGAGGCACTGGCTGTGGTCTCGGCGAAGGTGATGAAGGCTAGAACTAGGGGAACTGAAGTGTAAATTTTACAAGGCCAGCATTACCCTGATATTAGGCCAGACAAAGATACTATAAGAAAAGACAATTACAGGCCAATATCCCTAATGAATATTGATTTTGAAATCCTCAGCAAACTGAATTCAACAGCACAATGAAATCCAGCATCCTTTTCTAACTAGAACACTGAAGGATGTAGGTATAGGTGGCACACTTCTTAAACTGAACAAAGCCATCAATGACAATCCCACAGCTAATATTTTACTGAATAGAGTAAAACTGAAATCTTTTCCACTTAGAACTGGAACCAGACAAGGTTGTCCTCTGTCACCACTACTATCCAACTCAGTGCTGGAAGTTCTAGCCAATACAATTAGGCAAGAGAAGGAAATAAGGGCATCCAAATGGGAGCAGAGGAGGCCAAACGCTCCCTCTTCACTGACGATAGGATCTTAGACTTAAAGAACCCCAAAGATTCAACCACAAAACTCCTCGAAGTCATCAGAAAATACAGTAATATCTCAGGATATAAAACCAATGTCCACAAGTCAGCAGCCTTTGTATATGCCAATAACAGCCAAGATGAGAAGCTAATTAAGGGTTTTGTCTGTTGACTTGGTCTGCTGTAGCTTTACTAAACTGATGCGTTAAAATTCTTTGGTGCAGTCTTTAGGGTCTTCTTTAATAAGATCATGTTTGTTCTTTTTTATTTGAATGGCTTCATTTCTTTCTTCTGCCTAACTGCCCTTGACCAGACCTTGCAATACTATACTGAACAGAACTGAATATCCTTATCTTGTTCCTAGAGGAAAACCTTGAGCTGTTCACCACTGAGTGTGACGTTAGCTGTGAGCTGGTCGCATATTGTACTGAAGTTTGTTCCTATTATATTCAACTCTGTTGTTGAGAGTTTCTTCCTAGAAATCGGGAAAAGGAATTTCTCCAAGTGCATCTCATCTTCTAAAGTCCTTCCGCTCCTTTTACACAAAACACAAGAGGTTTTGTGACACGTCAGGTGGGCAGAGCAGATTACTGAGATAAATCAGGTGTGATCAAGATTACCTAAGAAATACTGACACTCGAAACACTACGAACTGAACTGTAAAGGAAAGGATTATCTTAGTTTCATTCCGCAGATAAAAAGATACAAAATGCCATGAAGTAAACAATCTTATCTTGTAGTCTCCCCATGAACCCCAGCTTTGGCTTCATGTTCACCCAAGCATATTAATGGGAGACAGGAAGTCTGCACAGCCCAGTTTAATTATCTGTTTCTCCTCACTCGGTATCCATCATTATGGGAAGGGAAGTTTGGCTCAGATGACACTCATATCTTAAACCAGTACTTGGGTAACAACACAATGTTAAGTTCACTCCCACAGCCCATAATTAAAGAGCTCAAATACTTACATGGACAGCGATGGGCAAGAAATTCTACAACATGATAATTCCCGATTAATATGAAAAGATTACTTGCCATTTGATTATGAAAAAAGAACAATAATATGAATAGGGTTTTTGCTGATGTGCTTAAACATGATGGACTTACAAGGTCTTTTTCTTCATTTGTGCATTTTAAAATAGAATTCCTTCCCCTGCTTCCCTTCAGTACATTCAGAACGATAAGACTTCAGGATAGAATTATACAAGCAACCTCTGGAGGGGTCTTCAAAACTGGACTAAATTTATTACAAGTAAGTATGAAGAAAGATTGAAATGCATTTTTTAACACCCAAAGTTATACTGGACAGCTTGACTGGCAGCTGCTCTTTTCATTTTGTACAATTGTATTATTTTTGAAATGATGTAAATCCAATGAAAATGGCTCAAAGCTCAGGTACTTACTGTGGTTGGAAAATAGCGGCTGGTTTTGAACTTCTTCAGAGCCATGGAGGAGGTGTACGTTCCCAAGAAGAGGATGAAAGACATGAGTGTGACGTCGGGAACGAAACCGCAGCTGTTCCCCACCAGCTCCCCTCCGTACTTCACACACTCCTTCTTCGACAACAGTGCCCAGTCCAAGGAAGCATTATGATGCTGAAGAAGAGAAACAGCGAGACTTTTCTAGAGGGCACTGACATGCCAAAAGCAGCGTTGATACTTGATGGGCTACAAAGAGATCACGCTAAGAGTTCCTGTGAGACGGCCTGGGGATGAGATGCTGGGAGTGACAGGCGTGGGGTGACACTGGCAGTTGCTCAACATTCAATCATACAATTTGTTCACCGGTTTAGATGATGGCCGTACAATGACCCACTTGTTCAATAGAAATAAACCACAAAGTCCTTTCCTGTGAACTTTCCCTAAGTAAACTGAGACACACCATCAGGGTATTGAATGTGAGACCCTTAGAAACACCTTTGTTGTCCAAAAAGCACTTACCCCAGCAGAGCATGGCTTCTCATGCAGGGATGGCTAATGCTCTGGAAGTCACAGCAGGGGAACAACTCACACTCCAAGCACGCTCACACAAAATGACTAATCTTTGTGTGAATAACTAGAGGCTGGTGATTTAAGGAATTAAACTACAGAGCTGTGGAGTGTTCTTGCTTGTTTGACTACACTTTCTAACACAGTGGAGTTATTTTCTCACTGACCGCAGGTCGGCACACTGCACGTCCAACACTGGTCTTTGCTGCGGTGTCCTTGGGCCCTGGAGCTGTGACGGGACCCCCGCCTCCTGCACAGAGGCCCAAGTCCCCGCACCGCTGTCAGGGTGTCGGGGAGGGGGCCTCTCTCTGCAGCTCGAGCCGCCTCCTATCTCCCAATACACAGGAGCACCTTTCTCTAGCCTGGTGGGAAGGACCACGCACCACCTCTCAGCACCCTCAGGTCACACCTGGCTCCTTCTCTGGAGAATTGCCATCAGCCACACAATAGCCCTGTTACCTGGAATGGCACACCTCTCACAGACAGGTATTGGCCAGCACTAACTGGGGGGTGAGGACCCACCCCCTCAACTCAAGGTCGGGGCAGCGCTCTATGCTCCAGTCCCTCTCACCATCAGGTGACCTTGAACTTAGTTGAGATTCGTCCTTGTTTAACCCCTTACCTGCCTGTGCCACGTCTCTTGGCTGTTTCCACTGTGGTTCCTCTCTTAACGTCACATGTACCCCCACGTCCCAAGGCCAGAACCTTAACTCTGCCAGCTCACTTGAATCTCTGCTCAACCAAAAGTCTATGGGCTCTGAGCCTAAGGAATTTTTAGTAGGATATTAGAGTTTGGAGACAACTCAGAGAGAATTTGATGAGACTTCTCGCCCCTAGTACTGCACATCCCTGAAAGGTGGGCATCGTTCTTGGCCTACACGTTCTCCGTGATGAGCAGCTTCCTGCTCACTCATTCCCTTGCTTAGCAAAATTTCTGCACATATCTTTCTTATACTGACATTTTATCCTCCTTAAATACTTAAGCTTTAACTGAATTTCTTTTGCCACACAGAGCTCTTTCTTACATATTGTGACAAGTATGACTGTTGACTCTCTAAATAATCAATGTGGCTGTGTGGAAGGGATCAAGTGTCTCAGGTTAGAGACATTCTAACTCCTCATCATTTTCTTCCTCTTGAGTCCAGGGTCAATGGGTATGTCATATGCTAACAGAAGAGTTATTTGAAAACGCCTGGCAAATAAACATGGAAATGTGAATTTCTCTCGTCCTTTGCAGGCAAGAAAGTGTTCTACCTCGCACCAAACACAAGGTCAACATCTTTTACTAGTCAATGAATTCTCTGGATGAGAGTAACCTAGTCATAAAATAAGAATCCTTGGCCAGAAAGAGTTTGTATGTTTATAAAACACAAAAGGCAAAGTATTTACATAAGTACAAAAAAAAAAGGCCCTAGTTATTTTCTTGAAATATTTTTTCTACAGTAGCTTCAACTTGTATTAAACAGCTGAATTGCATAATTGCTGTTTTATCAAACTCTGCTTCTGGAAGGTTATTAATAACACCTCGTTTATTGGATTTCTGTATATGAATATTTCTAGCAGAATACATTTAAAGTGTAGAGGTTATAAGAGTTAACATATTTCTCTGTTTTAAAATCTGCAAAAATTTACTGCAATTTCACATCAGCACTTTAGAGTTATTTTTAATAATTAGAGTTTCCCAAAGAGGTAAGATGCATTTAAACAATCACATACCGATTTAACACCTTCTCCATCTGGAGGAAAAATTAAAGCAAAATAAACTTTCAGTTTAGTGTTGCCTGGTAAAAATACAGGATTTTCAGCCACACTTGAATTTCAGCTGAGCAAGGAATGATATTTTAGTATGTCATATGCAATATATAAGATGAACTTTATGGCCATGCTATACTATAAAAACATTCATAATTTATCTAAGATGCAGATGTAACCATGCACCCGTTACTTTTATTTGCTAAATCTGATAACACTGTTTCAATTTGATACAAGATATTTTGAGTAACAGTAGCATCTGGAAAACAGAAAAATGTACTAGGATCTGACTATGTGGGTTAACTAACATGGCTTTATAGAAGCAGTAAGATGAAAAAAAGAACAACAGATTTTAAACGTTTTCTTAGAGAAAGAAAAGATGTTCATTTAAGTATTAACGAAGGACATGAGGCAGTCAAAAGCATCATCTAAGTGGGTGGCCGGAGACGAGAGGCTCAGAGGAGGAACACTCAGCTTCACCGTGCGGAGGTCAGACCTGAAACAGCCCCGAAGGAGCCCGGAGGGGTCCGCGTAGGAGGCTCCTGTTGACAAGGCAGCAGGAAGAGGACAGCAAGGTGACAAAGGCCAATGGCTGTGGGAGCGCGAGGGACAAACTTTGGGCATGTATTTCCTTCTGTGTTGGCAGAAAGGAGGGAGGCAGCAGAGATGCCACGAGACAGAGGCGGACATGGGGCTACAGAACACCTGGTTCACTTACCCACAAGTCTTGCAGTGAAAACTTACTGAACAGCCCCACACAGAGGAGCTGGCCGGGAGCACGCAGAGGGCTCGGGCAGAGAGAGTACTTGTGTACAGGGGCAGTGAGAAAAAGGTTTACAGGAGATGGGACCAACTTGCTGAAGGTCTTAACTGAGGTAAATCTCACGAGAAGAGATTTCGATCTATTTTGGGGGGTACAGAGGCGGAACCTCTCTGGCTGGGGGCTGCACGGCAGCTCCCTGTACCTTTCTCATCATGCCAATTATGGCCAAAATGGAAAGAAGGAAATGTAGACTGATGACTGTGTGTCCCAGCAGAGCCTGTGGCCAAGCAGACAGGAGACTCTCTGGCCTCTCCGAGGCAAGGACGCCCCGTCTCTCTCCTCTGCTGACCATCTGGGTTATGGGGACAGCGTGGCCTAATGAAATGATGACAATACTTAAACAGAAGAATGACAGTAACTAACATTGGCTCGAGCTGCCCCTGAGCCAGCCACGGTGCTAAGCCCTGCCTCACAGTAGCTCTGGGGCGAGTGCTAACGTCACCGTGCTGTGGCTGGGGACAGAGGTGTGGCTCTGCACTGGAAGCAGCAGGTTGACACGAGGACTCGGTGAACGTGAGCTCCTCTAAGGATGCATGAAGCTGCTTCCCTAAAGGATGGAAATAAGGCAGATCTAGAGCTGGAGAGCCCTGAGTTCAAATCTTGGTTTTACCACGTAGCAGTGGCGCGGTCTTCGGAAGGTCAGTCACCCTTTCTCAGCCTCTATTTTAGCTATAAAATTGAGGTGACATGTTTCCCATAGAGCTACTGAGCCTGGCACTGAGCACGTGCTCTATAAACAATAGTTACTCCTGGTGACAATCCATCACATCACCTCCTTATGTTCACTTCTGAACGCTCACCTGCATCACTCACGCTGCTGTACATGTGCACACCCACAGCAGACGTGAAGACAGTGACGTGGCCAGGAAATGAGGAACGAAGGCTGAGTGCACACCCCACCCCCCACACACGCGTGTCCACACTTTCCTTCCTGGTCTCTTTCCCAGGAGGTGCTGCCCAGCGCCTGGATGTTTCAGTGAAGGTGTGTGGTTGGCGCACACGAGCGGCCGGCTGCCCTGGAGCACAGGACGCCCGGGGGACTAGAGGGCAAACCTGCATTTGAAAACACCGAAGCATTGTGTGCCACAAACACCACCCAGAACCACCCAGAGTTTAGTTCAAATCTTTCTTCTAACATTTTATGCTTCCATGACATACAGCAAAAAAAGATTATTTACCTCGGGAGTCCCAATTTCTCTCACCTAAAAGTTGAGAAAATTATACCTGAGGGTCTGTGCTGGTGACTGTAATATATGATAAGGTTTGTGAGGCAGCAGCGTGTGAGACTCCTGGTCTCTGAAGAAAGGGCAGCCACCCCGTGATCCCCACTATGCCCATGTCCTCCACCACAGTCACAGACGCCAGCCAGGACCTCCACCTGTTTCCATGAATCTTGCTGTGACATCCTTGAGTAATTACAGATCCATCACTAGGTTCTCTTCCAGGACTTGCCCAAGATGGGCCTTAAAAACTCATTAGTTTTAAAGCTTTCCTTGATCAGTTACGAAAATAATTAAGTTAGGAAATAGTCTCTTTAAGTTAGTGGAAGTCAGTGTTTCATTAATTTTTATTACAAGTTAACGAATGTTTTTTAATTATTGAATTTTTTTTGCTATGGTATGAATTTTAATTAAAATTCTTTAAAATCTAAAAGGAAATATGTTTCCCTTACTTTAGGCAGGTCCTTTTCACTAACAAACTGGCTAAAATACTAAAAATTGAACTCTTGTCTGTACATGTGTGGTAAAACATACACCCATATTCTCACGCATAGACACACGCTGTCAAACACAAAAGAAATAGGTAAATTTGTGAAAAGGCAGACAACACTTTAATGTGCAGGAAAGAAGTCAGCAGAGCGGTAGGGGGAGAAGGCGAGAGCAGCAGGTGACGTCAGAGCTGCCCAGGGAAGGGACAGCCACGGCTCTAAGAGGGAAGCTGTGGGCACTCACAGCTTAATATCTGCAGGAATGCTCTGGTCTCCTGAGAGACGGGCATTCTAACACCATCGAGTTTTATGGTTTCTGCCTTTCTAACTGCGAGGTTGAAACTCCTTGGTAAGATTCCATACCCAGCACAGAAGGGAAACAACTGCAAGTCTGAAACAGCACTTTCCCCTTTCTGTCCAACACAAAAGTCTCCTTCTAGTGTGTGACCTTCCATGCAAAACAGCTCATTTTTAAAGCTTAGTTCCAGTCCCTTAAAGATCCTTGGTCACAAGCCATGGGAAAGGATGTCATGTGACCAAGGCACAGCCCTTCCTAAGTGACAATCCCTCTCAGTGAGGAGAACACAGTGCCATTTGGCTGCCCAGGACGCTTGGCCATGCCAGACAGAGAGGACACCCTGCTCTCATGTTCAGCTTCTCACATTTTCCCTTGTGAAAAGATTTCAAAGTTATAATTACTGAAACATAGCAGTGAAACTGGTAAGAATGGCTTAGGAGTGGCTCAGTGAGTAGGACGCCGACCCCATATACTGAGGGTGGCAGATTCAAACCCGGCCCTGGCCGAACTGCAACAAAAAATAGCCGGGTGTTGTGGTGGGCACCTGTAGTCCCAGCTACTCAGGAGGCTGAGGCAAGAGAATCACCTAAGCCCAGGAGTTGGAGGTTGCTGTGAGCTGTGATGCCACAGCACTCTACCGAGGGCAATAAAGTGAGACTGTGTCTCTAAAAAAAAATAAACTCCTAAGAATGTTTGAAAAGCACATAACAGGTTATAAAGATTGGCTTCAGTTGTTTCTAAAAGGAAAAACAAGCTGACTAAAGGTTTCCCTTCACTCTCAATGATCATTAAACATGTGTTCATGCCAGCACTGAAGGGCAGGACACATCCCCACGAGCAGAGTTCACAACACACAGTGTGCAGGGGCTGTGATAGGAAGTCACTCACCACGTCAGAAGACACAGTTGGCAAGTCCTCGGGGGAAAGGGTGGTGACGTTAGAGATGGAGACGTTCACTGTAAGCAAAAGACAATTCGTGACTATAAAAATAAAGCAGAAATAACCTAAGTGCACAATGAGGCATTTAAACATGTAAGTCTAGGCATCAAAAATGTTTGCAATAGCAACCTAAGGGTACAGTGAGTTTTTAATTTTTATAACTGTGTTTACCTCTTACTTAGATAAAAAAAAAATCAAAGATTTAGATACATCTCTTAGGCTCGAATCTGATAAGAAACAATGGCAAATATTTAAAAGGATGGTATTGAAATTAGTTTCAGGTTTCAAAAAAGACAAAAAATAAAACTTCCCTGTTACTAAAAGACACTCAGTGTATTTTGTCAAGTGAAGCAAATGACTACTAATAATTAAGTTGACCACTAGGCTTCACATAAAATCTCACAAATTGCAGCTTTTCTATATTGATTAAGAATTAGCTAATTTGTAACTTTTGGAAATTTAGAGTGTGTATGAGAAAGTATATTTTGTCAAATATATTAAAAATTACTAAATAAATAATATAAATAGGGATGAATATTTAATCTAATTTTTAAAATTATTTTCATACAACTTAGTATCAATACAGATTAAAGATGTCAGTTAGAAAAGAACCTAATTTATTTATTAAACCAACCTTCCTCTTAGAAATGTTTCATTAGTTTTGTTTTACATTTTTAATAAAAATTAAAACGTAATACAGTAGAGCCTCTGTGAGTTGACCACCCAAGAGACCGTAACAAGCTGGGCAGCTCAGGCAGGTGGTGGCCTTGGGAACAAGGTTGCTGCTCTGATGGGCACCTACAGTGTGTGTCCAGTCTGTGAAAAGTCAGTCAACTTAAGGAGGTGGTCAGTGTAGGGAGGTGACAGCTACAGAAGTTCTACTGTATTTAAAAATTATTCTAATAATTAAAACATTTTTCTTTATTAGAGAAGACCTTTTCTTACTATGCAAAACTTTATGTATTAGAAGATAAACAGTTACCCAGAATATCCTCAACTTATGGCGTTATTGTCAAATAACCCCAGGTTTTACTCTGAGGGTCAGGAAATGCACCTAGGGTCAGAAATGCTCATGAGCATTTGGTTCCCACTCCCTTCCAAGACGGAGCCTGTTTTTTCAGATTGCCTTGTTTCAGGTCCTTCCTACATAAACTTTTAAGGAAAAACACAAATTTCTTCGATGGCTGAAATGGGACCCAGGAGGGAAGAACTGAGGCAGCAGGCCTTGTCCACTGCTTTCCCTGACCATCTGCCTCAACTGGCTCCTGACTCAGGAGCTCAAGAGTTATTTGTTTACTGTCAATAAATAAGTTAGGAAGGAGGGCATTTCATAACTTAAAAACGAATGACAGCAGATAAAGGCAAAATGAAGAAACCAGGGCAACAAACTAAAGGAGAGCCAATATTTAGCTTGAGCCCTAGTTTTGTTCCACTTTGAAATCCTCTGCTCTTTGAAAGGCCTGGACTGTGAAATCATTGACCCAACGCCGGCTGCTGCAAAGGCTTCCCGTCTCAGCTGAGGGACGAGCACACGTGCCCAGGGTCCATCTTCTTATTCTCTGTCTCGTCACAGATCCAGAGAGAACACTTGGCCCAAATAACAAAGCCAAATGACCGTCTATTCTTCAGAGGAAGATGTTAGGAAACCATTATTAACAACACCTAAGTTTATATTCCTGTTTTGTTTCAAAAAGCTTAAAGTACATCTTCTCAGATTACTGAATTTGTTCATTTAAAAACACCCTAGAGCATACAGTAGGTGTACTTTCATACCCACTGTATACTGGGTGGGACTTGGAAGCGAGATGTGCCAGGCCACATGCCGGGATCACAGAGTCGGCAGAAGTCAAGCTGGTGCTCAGTGTTTCCAACCACCCAAGTCAGGATAATCAGTGTGGCTGCAGAACTCAGGGAGGGACGCTGCCCCCAGTGCTGGGTGATGTGGCCCCTCACTGACCAGCTTCACCGTGACATCCCGGGCTCTGTCCCCAGGGGCAGGACGCTGCCCCTCCTGGGCAAGGTTCTCTGAGGCGGATCTCTGAGCTCTCTGCTACAAGAGACTAAAGGTCTTTCTGTGCCACCCTTTTCCACATAGAAACAAGGGGGAGGGAGAGAGGAGACAGATATTCGAGGCTCCTTCTTTGTGAAATGGATGATGGATATAAAGGCAGGAGTGTGTTTTTATTATCTGAACTGTTAGTTACCGCTCTCAAATTTTGGACACACACCAATTTTGCCCATTTAAATTCTTTTCAGCTTTTTAGTTTTCTTTTTTTTTCTTTTTTCTGAGACAAGCTATTAAAGCGCATTGGCTTTCAAAATTCCAAAAGACCAGTACCAAGAGGACAGTATAAAGTATATAATACATTCTCTTATTGGAATAACCAGTTGCTTCAGAAGAAAGACTTCAAAATAAATGTATTAAAAAAGCACTTTCCTAAATACATATTGGCAAGGTCTGATAGAATCCATAAGTAAGATTAAAAGTAAAGAGAAAACAATCAATGCTAATTGGAAGCTTGGTCTACAATAGCCACTGGTCACCACTTGGATCTGGGGCAAATATTTTGGCAACCAACCTTAAAATGATCCATTTCTACAGAATCTGTAATAAGCTTGATTAGAATTCTGGGAAAGTCAAAGAGAAAAGCCAAAACACACTACACTCTGTCTTCACCATTTACTCAGCGTGAGCTCACGAAGCAGAGAAACCTGGTGCCCTAGCACTCAGACTAACTCGATGCAGCCAGTGGTCACCTCTGCCCCGTTCTGGGCTTCAGGAAGTCTGCACGGGTCGAGTATTGTCGACCACTTGGATTTTCACTTGTTCTTTCTTCTTGAGTTTCACATCTTAGCTAGTCCTCTGGAAAAGGGAATGAATATTGTCAGTAAAAAACATTTAAAGATGTGTCTGTGAGTCTTCCTTCTTCAGCTGGAAGATAATCTTCTCCTTCTTTATGCTGAACAAGAGCGCTAGAGAAAGGACGACAGGGCAACTAGGGCAGGGGCCACGGGAGCCATGAGTGGAAAGAGGAGGTGCCCATGTCTCCGTGTTGGCACACGGCTCGCTCGTGTGGGGACTGTCGCTGCACCCCGCAAGTTGTCCCTCTTTACTCTCAAACAACCTGCACCAGGCATCACCCCAGGGCTCCTGATGGTGGCAAGAACGTGTGTTCCATTAGGAATACACAGGCGCTCACCTGAGCCCACGAGGGCCAGTGTGAGCAGGGAGTGGTCACTGGGGGCAGACCTGCCTGCTGTGACGTGCCAAGGCCTGATGTAGAGCAGGGAGTCCAGGAGAACAGTTTGAGCTCTGGCTCCAGCACCTTCTGGGCACGGCAACCTCCACCCCCTCCCCACTTCACCTCGTCTGTGAAACCGGACATGAAACCAGTCACCACACAAAGCATGTGCGCACTCTTCAATCTTCTCTCACAAGTTCATCGACCGCAAGTTAAACCTCCCACAGCCCCATGAGCTTACCATGAAGACTGCACAAGGCCCTGGGAGAGAGACCAGCACTGCTCCAGCCCTGGGAAGCCCTGAGTAATGGCAGCTAAGATTTTCACCTGCTCCATGACCTGGGTGAGCATCAACTGCCCCTCAAAACTTCTGTGATAGTTAAACATACATGTATTGAGTTATTAAAACATAATTTATTAAAATCCCCTTATAAAATGCCTTGTATTCAGATGTATTCAATATCAGCCTAATCTGAACCTGTATTATCAATATAGCTTCTTAAGGTTACAGTAATATGGAACTGATTAACCTGATGTGAACAATAAAAGCTTTGGACTATTCTCCGTGATAAGGAAACTTTAATGTCTCATTCCATTCTATTTAAGTGCTATCTGAGAAAACTGAGTAAGAGGAGAAAAGACATAGGAAAAAACTAAATACGCTTCTTGCTACTCGGTCATGTCAGATTTATTTAAGGTACTGGATAACTTGAGCACGTCAACGTGTCTTGATAAAGTCAAATATTTATGCTTTGAATTCATCAGTTAATAAAACACCAAAAAAATGACTTTCGTGGGGATAACTTTTGGGAGAAGATTTCCCAGAATTATCTGCTTCAGCCTTAAGTCTTAGAACAAACTCTATATTATTGCTTTTTTTGGTTATTATTCTTCAAATTTTCCTAAGTATTTTCACCAAGTCTATTGGGCTAGATCTTTTCACTGTGAATAGACAAGTTCAAATTTCCATACATAACCAGTATATCATGCTTTTCAATCCCCAGGGTGTCTTCCCAAGGTCACCTGCAGTGCTGCACTGTGGTTGAAGGGCTGAGCTACTGCAGTGACATTAAGACAGGTACAGTTAGCCTCTCCTTTCATAGAAACTTCTTTTCTACACCCACCTTTACATTCTGGGTGTGTTACAGACATGATTCTGAGGAAACTTTCCCAATCTGTGTTTTATGCAAACTCAAAGCTAGAGAATTCCCAGCACTGGTACTGATCCAAATTCTTTGCTTCCCCTTTCTGCTTCTTGCAAGCACTACGCAAAAACAACTAAAACACAGGTTAAGAAGGTAAAAGAAACCTAAAACAATGGGTTTCTCTCAGAAGACATAGTAAAACATTAGCTGTGCTGTTAAAGGGTTCTTGCAGGAGCAAGCCTGAAGTTTATCATGGAAGGTGAACTAAGATGATCTTTTATTTCCTAATTTTTCTTTGAACGGGCATTCTAATTATAAAACTGATACTGACTATTGTGTGGGACCATGGGAGACACAATCCAGCAGTTCTTTTTACTGGTTATAGGACACTGATGCATAGCACTTACTAAGATGATAGAAAAATTACACAGACAGAATGGCAGTGACATTCCACGCTAGCGACGACTATCTCAGAGCCCTGAGAGGCCTCCCTATGCCACGAGCGAAAGGTAGTGATGGAAACGGAAGCCCAGCCTGCTCCCACCACTCCGCGCGGCCTCGCAGCTGCACACCAGGAAAGACCGTCTTTACACACTAGGGATGGTGGTTCCTTACTGAGCATGAACGGTCAATAATGAATCAATAAAATATAACCCCCCTGTTAACAATATGCTGTCTGTTCCCTCAAGGCTACTTTCTTACTTTCATAATTTATCACTTTCAGCAAGGCTTCTTTTTCTTTCAGGTGTATAACCAACACCAGGGTAAAAACTTTACTTTGATCCTTTCCAAAACAGCCCTGTGCCCTTGAGCACACCATCGCTGCAACTTTGATGCAGAGGCAAATGAGCAAAGGTGCGAGGACAGAGATTTACTTCTAAAGCCTGAGTCAAATGAACATCTGACTTTAAAAAGTAACACAATTTTAAAAATACATCATACAAAAAGGAATATGGTCAGAGAGCCTATGTGTGTGTCAATGTGTGTGCACGTGTGCGTATTCTGCTTCACTGCAAGCACAAAATTCTTGCCAGGTAAGGAAACACACCCGTAGTAAATTTTTGGTGATGAACAAACAAGGAGGAAGAAAGGAGAGAGGCAAGAAGAGGGGAGGACGTCCGGGCCTGCGCCCCACGTAGGAGGAGGGAGGGCGTCCGGGCCTGCACCCCGCGTAAGAGGAGGGAGGGCGTCCGGGCCTGCGCCCCATGTAGGAGGAGGGAGGACGTCCGGGCCTGCGCCCCGCGAACGAGGAGGGCGTCCGGGCCTGTGCCCTGTACAAGACTCTAGCATCTGCGTTTTTGACTAAGTTAAATACATTCCTTCTAGGAGAGCTGAACACTACCTGAGGACTTAGGAGCTTCTCTGCACGACCCTGCATGTAGACAACACTTTCGCAGTTTTAAGATTCAATGGGATACTATTGGATATTTTAACGGAGATGCACTGAATCCCTTAACTATTTTTCTTTAAATACACCACACAGTTTCACACGTGTCCACGGCAGCACTCTGCTTATTAGTTTGGGGGGGGGGAGCATCAGCTTGTAGTAGAAGACTAGACAATACCTTTCCCTAGGAAAATTTCTGAAAAAATTAAACGTTTGAAGCCCTTTAAAGAAGACAACTAGAGGATTAAACAGACTGTGCATCTCTGGTAAGACAGAGAGAACCGTGCAGAACAAATGTTTACTCAGTGCCCTGGGGCCAGTTTCTTACGTGCACCTCATCTACCTTCGCAGGAACCTCCGCGAACAGGCAGCTCACTCCCCCGGTGACGGACTCCGGGAACAAAGACAATGGCCTAGTTCAGGACCAACTGCTCGCTGATGGCGGAGCTGGAATTCAAACTCCGTTTCCTTCATTCCAAAGAACATGCTGCTTACACTTCACCACATTAACAGTTTCTAAATGGGGGTGACGGCGAGAAAAGGGGATTGTGAATTGCCCTTCAATTAGATACCTGTTGGTGTTCCTTTTTGGCTTTTGAACTAAATTACCATCATTCGTACAAACCTCTGCTGTGTAATCATGAGGCTACAGTGGGAGCTTAACACCTATTTCCTCTACGTTAATTAATAGCCACCTCATTTCTAATAAAAGGAAACTTAGCTCAGAAACCTTCATGGATGCCACATGTCCACTCGTGCTTGTCGAGCTTTCCAGCTGGTTTCGTGCAGCGGAGCTCCCTCGAGTCTTCAGCAAACCTCTGTATGTGAGCTGCTGCTACTCCCAGCAGTAGTTGGGAGTTACAAGAGGGGAGAAGATGATGCATTTAGAGAAGAAAATCAGGCCATGATGGGGCTTTCCAGAAGAACAAGGAAGAAGTAGGACGGGGGAGCCGCGCTTACAAAGTGCCCACAAGAGCCAGAACAGACTGTGGTCATGGAGAGCAGCTTTCTTGGGGAGTAGTGACCCTGCTTCCATTCCTATAAAATCACTGCTCAGTTTTCAGAATCACGGCTCCATCTGCACAGGGCTGGTTCATTGTTACATCTTGTCCCAGTGTTGAAAAACAAGGCATCTGCCAGTTTAAATATTATTGACTCATTGACTGAATTCTTCCACTCGGAGGGCATGTTGTGATGAAAGGCCAGTCGTTCGCTATCCTTACAATGCTTATTTGAGCTGTAGGTGCAGCTGTATTAGTCCCCATCATGTTTCAGTTGGTTATCAAGAAGTACTAAACTTACAGTGGAGCTATGCAGTTTGCTACAAAAAATTATTAATGTAATGGAGAAATGCACAATCATTAACCTGAAGGGATTTTGTTAAACATGAAATTGTCATGGACATGGCAACTATCCACTTGTCTTTTTTCCAAACCACACGTAGGTTTCATCTCCACAGGTGTAAATGCCCTTTCGTGTTGGTTTGCACAGCATCGCAGACTAGGGCTCCATGCAGTCCCACTGCAGAGTGCCGCCCCCCGACATGGTGCCCACAAGACAGGCTTGTTTGTAATAATTGCTCAATATTGCTCAGTCTTAACAGCTGAATACCATCACTTCTCGGCCTTTTGGCTAAGATCAAGTGTTAACAGCTAAATACCAATCCTAAATTTTAATGAATAATAACTCTAAAAATAACAGCAGCTAATACACAATTACTTATTACCTGTCAGAAACAGACTTTAGTATTTTTTCTGTAATAGCTCTTTTTTCCCTTCAAAACACTTCTATAAGGTAGACACTATTATTGGCCTTAATTTACAGACAAGGAAAGTGAGGCTAAGCTACCTTAGAAAAGGAACGTGCTGTGGGTCACACACTGGCATTCCCAGCGATGCAGGCTGGAATATGAGATTTTCAAACTTCACACCCTGCTATGCTGCTCTGCTGGTATCACCTAGAGATAGCAGGAATAGTCAGAGTCCTCCCAGGACAACTTCTCAGTTATACAGAACTGACTTTGTACACACACAGCCTGGAGAAAACAGGACATGGGGAAAGCTAATCCCACTTATGCCTACACCAGCTGTGCAAGTGTAAGATGGATCCAATACTCAGTATCCTTCTTTCAATAAAACAAAGCTACTTCTTGGAAAGAAAATGACACGTGAAATCTCTGAACATTTTGTTATAGCTTGAACACATTCAGAGATGTCTTCCTTGGTTTCATATGACCTTCTCTGCCAGCATCCAGTTAATAAAACAACAAAGGTGAGTTTCCATTGCCTCAGGTGAGTATGGGATGACGCCTAGCAAGCCCTGTCTCCATGTGACAGGTGTGCTGACAAAGCCAGACACCTCAAACCTCACAACAGCTAAGCGGCAATTTTTTCCCTTTACAAAATCTTGGTGTATGATTGGGAGTTAAAGGAGAAAATGATGCATTTAGAAAAGAAAAATCTAGAAGAAAGTAAGAACAAGAAAGACTAGGAGTATAAGGAGAGGAAGAGAGCTGCCTTTACAAAACCCCGCACATGTACACACCCACCCACATGCACACATACACACCCTCATGCACACACCTGCATGCATGCACACATCCACATGCACACACACACACCCCACATACATGCACACACCTGCATGCATGCACACACAGCCACATACATGCACACACACACACCCCCCACACTCCCCCACACATACACACCCACATGCACACAGAAAAAGAATGTATCGGGCTGTGAAGAGAGGTTTTCTTAATGAGTAGTGACCCCTATTTCCATTCCTGTAAAATCATTTCTCAAACTTGCCTAATAAGTATAGACTTTTAGTCCACATACATAGAGAGATATAAATAAAGGAAAATGAAAATTCAAAAGCCTACAACTAAATATGCTGGTGAAGCCAATAATCCAAACATCTGGACCCCCTGAAAGCCTCAGCCGTTTTACCTCTTTTCTCTAGGAGGAGCTCCTAGGAGCTTTGGAGAGATTGTTGAATTGATTCTAGTAATATATATCATGTATCAGCTGCCTATTTTCAAAGCACTTTTAAAATTATGAAATGTCTTAAATTTCTACATTGTATCTCTTTCCGCACTGATTTTAAGTATGGGTTTCATTTTAATGTGTGTTGATTTACCTTAAGTAAGACAAAGATAACCTATTCGTGACAAGCCCAACAATAGGTTCCTGAGTTCTCTTTTCTGCCACCACTAAAGAAGCACATGCACTGGTCTTCTGAGACGTCACCAATGTGCTGGAGCAGAATGTGGAGCGCCCGCAAAGAGCGGGGAGTGGCCTGCCACAGCACAGAGGCTCCTCACCACACTTGACAGCCCAGCCTGCCACAAACTGTCTTACTGAAAACACCGAGAGGTTTACCACAGAAGCTGTAAGCAGAAGCAGGTGCCAGGTGAGCATGCCCCACCTTCACGCCCCAGCCCTCGGACATCGCTGCACTTCCGATGCTAAAAGATCTTAGTCAAAAACCTGGATTGTGTAGCAAATTTCACTTTAAGGGACATCGACCTGAGCGGATCGCATGACTCTGGTCACCAGTATCGCCACCATTTAATTGTCTAACACGAACATCTAGCCCTTTTCCCACTAGAGCAGATCTCAAACAACTTTCCTCAAAAACTCTCAAGAGAGTTAAGTCCTTTGTTCAAATGCCTTCCAATATTATACAATGGTGATGAATTACTCCAAGAAAACATTCCAAAGACCAAATTGAACACTTTTTTTGTGAAAAAGTTCTGATGTCAACTCGTGTTTGGCAAGACAGAAAGTGCTGAGATGTATAGAATCGTATCCCTTACTCATAAGTTACCTTTACTTTTTTATCTTTCCTGACTCTAGAATATAAATCTACTCCTAGAACGTCATGTTCCTTCTTTTGCTTTCCTTTCTTTCTTTCTACATCATCTAGTAGCAATCAAGCTATAAGGATCTAGTTTACCACCACACAATTCCAACCTGGATTTCTTTTTTAATTTCATGTTTTAAATTATATGAAGTGAATTGGAAACCTTTTTGTTTCTTCTATAAGCTTAAAATATCTATTAGGAGTTTATGTGAGGACGGCGATTCCTATAGCAATAAAGGGGCAGCAGCAGGAGGGGCTGTCCCCTGTTTATGTCTGTCCCCTGTGCACCTCAGTGTTCCCCACTCACCACATAAGACCAAGAACGGAGCACACACTAATCCCCCACAGCTGCAGTTTGAGTTAATTTCAAAACATTGAGCTGGTTACATTTACATCCCAGAGCTCTTAGTTTCACTCCCTGGCTGAATACACTAAGACAGCTCAGTCTTTAAAGGAGACTTGAAATTCAGTTTCCCAGTTCTCAGAGAACATGAAGTAAGGCCCACTCCTGAGGGTCATGGCCGCCGGCGAGGCGCTGTGCCCTCCTGCAGGCACAGGGCTGGCGCTGACACAAGCAGGGTGCCCTCACCTGGGTCAGGGGGCACGCAGGCACAGACAAAGAGGGTGTTGTAGCCCACTCTGAAGTCGGAGTTGATGGGGTAGTAATCGGCCAGCTTGATCATCTTCTTGAAAGCATCGTAGATGAAGATGAAGCTGATGAGGGAAGAGAAGCCCTCCTCTGTGAAGCGAGTGAAGTACTGCACCAAGAAGCTGGCGTCGGTGGCCACCAAAATGAGACACAGGAAGGCCGACCACAGGCCGATCCAAAGGCGAAACTCCAAGTAGTCAAAACTATTGTCTCTGGAAAGAAGACAGAAAGGCGTTCAGACTCCTGCTCTGTGGAACATGATGAATAATATAAAGAAGGTAACTGTCTACAGAGTTTCTGCAATCTTTCTGAAGACACCTTCGGCATTCCCTTCCAGCTACCTTTACAATGGGAATCCCACTGCTTAACCTTACACATGTCTCTGAGAGGTAAACACATGGTATTCTAGGAATTCAAGATGATTTCCATTATCAAACAATGAGTCAGGGTCACAATAACAGCTCAGAAAGATAGTTTTGTTACGTCTGAGAAAATGCACCTTTTTTTAAAAATAATTTTATTAAATCATAATTGTGTACATTGGTGCAATCATAGGGCAGAATGTGCTTCATATACAATCAGAGACATTTTGATCGTACTGTGAGAGATAGCCCTCATAGCATTTTCTTAATCACTATATAAAGACATTGATACTCTACATTTAATAAGCTTCGCCAGTACCCTACTAAGATGCACCGTAGGTGTGATCCCACCAATTGCCCTCCCTCCATCCATCCTCCCCCCTCCCCTCCCCTCCCTGTCCCTTTTCCCTGTATTCTTGTGCTATAATTGGGTTTTAGCCTTCATATGAAAGCTATAAATTAGCTCTATATTAGGGCTGAGTACATTGGATACTTTTTCTTCCATTCTTGAGATACTTTGCTAAGAAGAATATGTTCCACCTCCATCCATGTAAACACAAAAGAGGTAAAGTCTCCATCTTTCTTTAAGGCTGCATAGTATTCCATGGTATACATGTAAATTGGTAGTATTTTAAACAATACCTTTAAATCTTCAAATATGTGTACCTTTAACCCTATGATAGGGTTGATAATGAGGGGAAAAAGCACTTATAAGTAAGGATATATATTCAAGAATGTTTATTTCATTGTTTTTAGTAAGACTGAACACACCTTACACTAAAAATACACCTAGAAATGAATGGCTGACTAAATCGAATAGATTCAGACCATGACATAGTTTGCAACCATTATGCTATGCCAGTTGATGTTTAGGGATTTAGAGTTAGAGATATACTAGTTGATTTTTAGAGATTTTCACTGGGTATGAGAAAACTAATAGGTAAAGAAGTCTATAAAATCATATTTGATAAAACAATAGCATTCTTTTTTTCTTTTGAGATAGTCTCCCTATGTTGCCCTTGGTATAGTGCCATGGTGTCACAGCTCACAGCAACCTCAAATTCTTGGGCTTAAGCGATTCTCTTGCCTCAGCTTCCCAAGTAGCTGGGACTATAGGCGCCTGCCACAACACCCGGCTATTTTCTTGTTGCAGTTGTCACTGTTGTTTAGCTGGCCTGGGCCTGGCTCAAACCCATGTTTGGTGCACGTGGCTGGTGCCGTAACCACTGTGCTACAAGCACTGAGCCAACAATAGCATTCTTCTTATGCGTTCATTTCTGTATATTTTTGTGATTAAGCATGGAGAAATTTATGGGAGAATATTGTAAACATTGGTTGCAGGGCATAGTAAACAAAATAAAACATTAGAAAAAGTATATGTGGTATATATATATACTGTATATATACAAGTGCATTTGTGCACTTGTATAATATGACACATGAATCTATATGTAAAAAATGAAAAATATAAAGAAAGCAAATTACAGAAAGATAGCCATAATTTGTTTTTGAGGAAAAAAATAAAAATTTTGCATGTAGGACCTTGTTTATGATAAAAGTTCTGTAATTCATATTAGGTAAGAAAAGTTTTTATGTTAGAGATTGATGTAGGCTATTTTAAATAAATAATAGGAAATTTCGGAAGTTGAGTAGTAATTTTAGTTATCTGTAATACAACTTTGCCTTATATTTTAGGAAACCACAGATGATGGACATAACAGTGACCTCCTTCCTCAGATTATTCAGTGTTTTGCGTGTCCAAATTGCTTCCTCCTTTTTAGCAGCAAGGATGAATGTTTGAAGCATATGTCTAGAAAGAATCATTTCCATCAGAGTTTTAAACTGGGTGGTATGTTAATACTCTATCTTCTTCTGAAAATTATTAAACTACTTTAATCTTTGCTGATTTACCATATTTCTCAGACCATTTGCTTGGTTACTTTTCCTCATAGTTTTAAAAATGAGAGACTGTTATCTCAGTTCTTATTTTTTAAAAGATTGTCAATGTTTATTTGTACCTGTGAGTAAAGTTTAAAGTTTGAGGAGTAAAGTGAAACTTTGAAGAAAACATTTATTCCAGATAATGTTTTTGTTATATACATGATATCTAGGAAGTTGGGTGTTTTCTCTGCATGTAAGAAGCAAATTTTAATTTGATTGTAAAGCATCCTTTGTATTTAAGGCCAAAAATGGCTTCCCTTAGATTTTTAGTAAATTAATGATTCCCTTCTTTTACTTATTCCAACCGATGTTGAGAAAGACAAAGGAGAGGAAGGTTGGGTTACTCTGTACTCAGATAGCTTTGCAAGTTACAGTTTGTTGTGTCTTTCAGATGACAAGGGAAAAGCACATCCAATATCATTTCCATCTTTTGCAAAGAAACTTTTGATTTCTCTGTGCAGAGATGTTCCGTTTCAAGTTAAGTGTGTTGCCTGCCACCAGACACTGCGTTCCCACATGGAGCTCACTGCCCATTTCAGGTTTGTACATGTCTAGTCTTGTGCTGTGAGGCCATCCTACTGAGCCATTGACTAGTGAGAGGATTCACCAAATACTTTTCTATTCCATATCTCTCACCTTTTAAAAAGAGAATATACATTTCCAAATTTAGCATAGTGTGAAAAGTTACAGACATGCAAACAGTGGATATATTGATATTGCTGTCATGTAAAACAAGCTAACAGTTCTACACTGTGTGTCTTTTTTTCTGCGTGTGTTCTGTGATTGGAGTAGGGGAGGAGAAGTTTAAAATAGAACCTTGGCTTTACATCAGCCAGAATGAAAAATATCATATACATGTGAAAGATGAAGTCTCCATGAAAGTTCAGATTTGTTAAGTAATCAAGAAGAATTCCAGTATGGTTTTTTTCTTTATCCTTTTATTGTAAGCAATACAAGAAAGTAGGGGAAATAGTATATAATGAGGCCCAGGGTACTTTTCAACCAGCATCAATGGTTCCAACACATGATAGTCACGTTTCATTTATGATCTTATTCTCATAAGTGATTTTTGAAATAAATCTTAGGCATCATTTTATTTCATCTGTCATTACTTTAGTATGTACTATAAATAATGACTCTTCTTTGTTTTTTTTTTTTTTTTGTTTTTTTTTTTTGAGATAGAATCTCACTTTCTCCCCCTTGATAGAGTGCTGTGGCGTCACAGCTCATAGCAACCTCAAACTCTTGGGCTCAAGTGATTCTCTTGCCTCAGCCTCCTAAGTAGCTGGGATTGCGGGTGCCCACCACAACGCCCGGCTATTTTTGTTGTAGTTGCCATTGCTGTCTTAGCTGGCCCAGGCCAGGTTTGAACCTGCCAGCCTTGGTGTATGTGGCTGGCCCCGTAATCACTGTGCTATGGGCGCCGAGCCAGGACTCTTCTTTTTAAAAGAAAATGTAATTGTCCTACCATTGTCACACCTTAAAAATTGAATAGTTTCTTTGTATCAGATACTCAGTCAAATACTCAATTATCATATTTCCGAATATCTCATAAAGTTTTCAAAAGTTGTTTTGTTGAAATCATGATCCAAACATATTTGTAGTTTGCATTTAGATATTATGTTTCTTAGGGATCTTTTTTTTTCTTTAAAATACATTAAAATTTTTTTTTCTACTAAGTGACACAATTTCACTTGTGAGATAATTATTTTCACAAACCTTCAAGTAAAATACATTCTCAATAAAACTGAGGCAGTATAAAATAACGGTTAATAGTCCTGGTGCTGACTTACGTTTCATGAATTCAAATCCTGGTCTGCCTTTTATTTTTATTGTTTATTATGAAAAATTTCAGCTAGAGAAGTAAACAGAATAGGCTCGGCGCCTGTAGCTCAAGCAGCTAGGGCGCCAGCCACATACACCAAGGCTGGCAGGTTCAAACCTGGCCCAGGCCTGCCAAACAACGACAACTACAACCAAAAAATAGCCAGGAGTTGTGGCGGGCACCTGT
>CAUYRH010067415.1:0-101576 GCA_963574655.1 Perodicticus potto | reverse complement strand
ATTCTCTGACATTTGGGTCCCTGGACTGGAGGATTGGAGGATTGAAGGAAGGAGAAGGCTGTGGAAGAGAGAGCTAAATGTTGGGTATTTTCCAAACCAAACTTCTCATCACACATACTTTTTTAGTGCTGTCAGAAATTTAATTTGTTATACAAAGCTGGAAGCAGTAGCATTGTGTGTAAATAGCAAATCGTGGGAAGATTGCTCTCCACAAATACTGTGTTTGCCAACCCAGTCTATTTCCATATGCATTTAACACATGATTTGCTGTCCCTGGTGCTGAAATACTAGAATCAGCCAGGCATCTGGGCTTTGGGAGGAGGACACCTCTGTCTGAAGTTCTGGAAATCCGCCCCACCTCACTGCCTCACACACACACACACACACACTCACCGGGAGCTGCCTGGTAGCATGTGGTCTTATGCTGTGGTATTGTTGGATCACACTGCAATGATAGCTATTAGATCTCACAAAGCTGGACTTAATTCAGTTCCCACTTGGCATCTCTTGAAGCTCATCTAGGAGCTGCTGCTGCAATTATCCAGCTTTGCTCTAGAGAGTGGCAGGGCCATGAGATGGGGAATCCTTTTAGTAGCTCCACCAGGTATGTCCAGCCACTGATATTGTGAACCACATCAGTAATGCCAAGAGAAAAGATGGGGGGCACAGATCTCAGACCATAGTCTCCACTTTCCATGACACCTGCTCGACTGTAGGGTCTGTAGTGGTGCCTCTGTCTGAGAAACCCATGTGTAGAATGGGCAGATATCGTTCCGTTTCCCTCAAGATGGAAAACAAGGAACAAGCTCTGTGAATCTTGTGGCCTTTAAGAAGTGACAAGTGGCATGGATTAACAAGCTGTGTTAGGCTCGGCGCCTGTGGCTCAACAGGCTAAGGCACCAGCCACATACACCTGAGCTGGCAGGTTCAAATCCAGCCTGGGGTCGCCAAACAACAATGACGGCTGCAACTAAAAAAAAAAAAAAAATGGCTGGGCGTTGTGGCAGGCGCCTGTAGTCCCAGCTACTTGGGAGGCAGAGGCAGGATACTCGCTTGAGCCCTGGAATTGGAGGTTGCTGTGAGCTGTAATGCCATGGCACTCTATCCAGGGTGACAGCTTGAGGCTCTGTCTCAAAAAAAACCAAAAAAGCAAAAAAAACAAGCTGTGTTATATGTATACCATGGAATACTATTCAGCGATTAAAAATATGGAGACTTTACATCTTTTGTGTTAACCTGGCTGGAGGTGGAACACATTCTTCCAAGTAAAGCATCACAAGAATGGAGAAGCGAGAATCCAACATACTCATTTTTAATATGAAGGCAGTAGATGAGCTAATACAAGGGGTGGGGTAGGGGAATGAGGGAGCAGGGAGGGGGAGGAGGGAGGGGGATGGGGAGGTCACAGTGTATGACACACTACGTCTTGGGGGCAGGACTCAATTACAAGAGGGGCTTTATCTAACAAACTCAATCAGTGTAACCTAATTCTTTGTATCCTCGATGAATCCCAAACAATAAAAAAAAAAGAAGTAGCAAGTGGAAATTTAAATTTTGGAGTTATAGGGTGACATTTAAAAACGTTTGTTAAAAATTTTGTAGTATAGGGTGGTGCCTGTGGCTCAAAGGAGTAGGGCACTGGCCCCAAATACTGGAGGGGGCAGGTTCAAACCTGGCCCTGGCTAAAAAAAAAAAAAATTAAAAAATTTTGAAGTATAACACAAAGGTACACAGCTTAAAGAATTTGTGTGTGTTTGACTACCATCCAGATAAAAATGCATGACATTTTCAGGATGCCCTCCACTATATCACCTAACAGGCAGGACCTTTCACCAATTTAACCATTTTTCTGACATCTGTTGCCATAGATTAGTTCTTCTTATTGTCAAACTTCATATAAATGGGATTATTCAGTATGCACCACTTCTTTCATTCAATGTTACCTTTGCAGATTCACCCATGTTGTTGCATATCAGTAGGTCATTGGTGTGTAATACTCTGTGTGAATAAGCCACTGTTTATGTATGTACGTGTATTCTGCTGCTGATGGATACTAGGGTTGTTTCCAGATGGAGACGATTATGAATAAAGCTGTGAACCTTCTTGAGCATATCTTTTTGATGGGCAAAACATTCATTTATGTTGGAAATATACCAGTGTGTAGAATTGCTAGTGTTATGCATATATTTCCAAAGTGGTTGTATCAATGTACAGTTACATTTCTTGAAAACAAATTTATTTTTCTTGATTTTTCCTTTTCTGTTATCTTGATCAACACAGATGTTCTAAGGGGAGGCTCTATTTAAAGAACGGTGGTGTTAGAGTTTTCTAAGGCACTCCATTGATCCGTATTGATTAGATGACTATTCTCCAGCAGTTTCTGCTTGGAAACCAGAACCATTCTTCTCTCACACCTTTCTTCTCTTTGGCTATCACTGTAAATGACTCCTGCAATGGAATCTGAATGAGTCGGTGCAGAGAGTGGAATGAATGACCTCCTCTTCTTCCTCACACCCCAGGCTAGGACATGCCTGAGAGAAGACTCCAGCCAAGGAGCTTGGTCTTCAGCCCATTGACACGGAGGGGTCCTAGAGCTCCAGACACACAAGAGCCCACTGAAAGTCTGCAAGGAGCTTTGTGCTTGGAGGATGGGGGTGGGGTGGGGCACGTAGCAGGGGAAGAGCAAACTCTTTCTCCTTTGTTCTTCCTTTTCACCTTTTCCTTAGATTTTATGAGATTTAGGGGCAATATCTATAGCTAATGTATAGTGCTTAGACCATTTTAAGGTTCAAACTGGGACTGTATGATAGACAATTCTACAAACTCAAAGGCACCCATGGAGTATTTAACATTGATCCTTTCATTAGAGGACCCAGGGCCCAGAGTTCACCTCATCCAGCAAGGAAAGTCATGAGATTTTCCATTACATACTTACTCTTCTGTAAAATCAATCTCTCTCTCCTTTTCTCTGCTTCTTTCTGCTTCTCTCTGTCTGTCTCTCTGCCTCTGTGTGTGTTGTATGTTTTTCTGTCTGTCTCTCTCCCTGTCTCTTTTAACATTAGCTCTTTGTCATCCTCTTCACTCCTTTCCTCTGGATCTCTCTCTCTCTCTCTCCTATTCCTCCATCTTTGCCATACTCTTTGGAGAAAAGAGCTCTAGATTCAGGACAGCCAAAACGGCTGGTGCAAAATAAAATGAGACTCCTGTGTTCTCTTGAGATTGGAGCCGAAGGTTCTCATAGCCCCTGCAGAGGCAGAAAAGATGAGTAATGCTTTGTGCTTCATGAGCTGAGAGCAATCAGGGCTAAGCCAACAGGGTCGTAGACCTTCTGCCCTGCCTTTCTGAGTTGGGGTTGGGAGAGCTCTTGGCTGGACTGAGGGTTAAAGGACTCAGCACCCAGGATGAGGAGGGAGAGTAGAATGCATTTGTGGTGCACCTTCACTTCCTTCTCTTGGTCTGGAAAGCTGGGGGCCAGGTGGCACTGTGAGCCAAGAGAGGGTACAGAGTCCACCCTTGGGCCCTAGGAGTAAATACTAGAGGGTCACACAGATCCTTGACACGTGTTTAGGGAGTTCCGAGTGCAATCTGCAGGACTGGGAGTAAGAGCTCCGTCTCAGGTTATTTAAGTCCCCCATTAGCCACCGAGGCTACCTGCAGTTCATTTAGGAAATGAGGCAAAAGCTGCTACATCTGTAGGAATCTCCCTGGCCCCTCCACCCTTCCGGCCTGAGATGGTCACTGTCAGCACTTTCCCTCTGCACACGGATCAATAGGGCCCTTAGCTGTGACCTCAGGTTCAATTATGGCTTCAATTATGGAATAAAGAGGCTGTTATCACGCACCTACCTCTTATTAAAAACGCCGCACTGGGGGCTGGCACAGACTGGACCTGGGGGGAATCATTAGCCCACTAATTTGAAATCAATTTAAAGTGCATTTGCTTAATGGTATGAGCATGTGAGTTATCTACAAATTGTTCATTTAGTTGAACTTCACACCAGATTTTCGTTTTATAAATTACATTTTGGGGTTGGCAAATGTGAGAGCATGCGTCCTTCCTCTCCCCTCCACCCTTGCCTTTTCTATTTTTCTAAAAAAAAAAAGCTTTATCATCTGACTTCTGGTCTGAGGTTTTGATCTTACGCTATGATTACGTGTTTGAAGCAATTAGGGAAGGAAAGGGATGCTGTGAAGAGCTTGTTCCTTTGTGACCCACTGGAGCGTCAGTGACAGTTTGGAGAGGAGTGTGGAGTGGAGCAGGGGGCCTGGAGGAGCTGACCTGTCTCTGAGCTGGCTCTGCCTGGCTCAGAGTGGGAGGTAACCCTGCCCTCTGGTCTGTGGGTCCCTGCCTCAGTCTGGACCAGGAGAAGGGGGTGTGTGCCCAAGAAGCAGCTTCCCTGGATGAGTGAGCCTGGAGGGGCTACAGGCGGATGTGTTCTTTACACAAGTGGCAGCTTTTTTACAGTGGACCCAGCACTTCAGATACGAGGTGGGCAGGGACTCCCTACACCAGAGCAGTTAGATCACTAGCCAATGACATGTATAATGAGCGCACTGCCTGCCAGGGACTGGCCATGCCCCGTGTTTGCTGTCACGGCACCTTCATGCCTTCTCTCCCTGATAGAGCCAAGTAGCAAGTCATTAAAAACACAGGGCAAAGGAAGTACAAAGTGCTGTGTGGTCACATCCCAGGATGACTGACCGAGACATGGGCACCAGTGAAGGCTTCGTGGAGGAAGCAGAGTTCTGAGGGCCAAGGAGGGGCAGCTGGGGTGTTGCGGCCGGGAGGTGAGTGCAGCATGGCCGGGGGAGTGAGGAGTTTGGTCCAGCTGCCGCCTGTGCACAGTGAGGCAGTGGCATGAGACACTCACAGAGAGGGTGCAGGGAGACCCTAATGGGCCTTGAAGGCCATATGAAGAAACTTCACCTTGACTCTGGAGGTAACGGATAATGCTCTGGTCGACTGCTGCTGCTGCAAAACGCTGCATGATGAACCTCCCCAAACTTGGTGGCTTTGGACGACAGTCATTTGCTGATGTCAGCTGGGAGTCAGCTTATCTATTCTGGGACCAGCAGGGCCTGGCTGTAGGCCACAGAGTGGGTCAGATCAGTTCCATGTGGAACCAGTGGGTCTCGGGGGCTCTTTCTTCCCAGGGAGGGGCAGGAGCACAGCGGGTGGGGCCCCTCAGACAGGCACATTTCAAGCCTTTGCTGCTGACAAAAGTCACACGGGCAGGCCCGACATCCACAGGACAAGAAAGCATATTCCACCCAGAGTCAGAGAGGGACCAGTGGAGGAGAGACGTGTTCCTTTCTGTTGAAGTACTTTGCAACTCTGAGTACACAATGCCATCCGAGGTGGGAGAAAGCTGTTTTATAACAAGGATGATGACAGTGACGGTGGTTTCATGGGTGTCTGTGGCCAAGCCCTTGGCAAACCTCCTCTCATTAAAACACAGAGAACATGCACGATGGGTGTTACTCTATTTAATGGATGAGCAAACAGGTTAAGGTAGAGTTAACAGGTTAAGGTAGGTTAGATGCCCACATCTGCCCAGTTAACAGAGGCAGGACAAGGATGTGATGACACAGCAGGATGGCCTTGCAGCTCAGCCCCAGGGTCTCTCTGCTGATACCCCTTGAGGCCCCTCCTATTTAGTCTCTGCCTGCCCACAGGAGCAGCAGCAGGCTGGCCATGCCACCTTGCTGATGGCTCCTAGGCTCTGTGTGACTGGGGACTCTGGCTCCAGGGCAGAGAGGTCCTGTGTCCCCTCTGCTTGGGGAAGGTGGGTAGGTTGGCTGTACTGGCCCTGGCAGCTCCTGGCCGTGCCTTGGGTGCCAAGTCAGTCAGCTGATGTTTACTGATGACCTGTGGGGGGGCGGGTGCCCCTTCTCTCCTTCCTCACTCCTCTCCCTGCCTCCCCTCCACCCTCTCCCCTGCAGCCAGAGTGAGCTTTCTGAGGAGAAAATGACAGCCCCATCTCTCCCCTGCTTACAAAAAGCATCTAGATTGTACATTCCGGCAGTCAAAAACTCCAAGAGCGTGGAAAGATTTACAACAAAATCTTTATCCTGTTGCTCTCTGCCATCGCCCCACACCCCCTCCACACAGGTAACCACTGTTTTAGTTTTTCTTGTGTTTTCTTCCAAATTTCTTTATGCATACACAGGCAAAAACGAATGTATGTTCTCACCCACCCATTTTTTTCTACACATAAGCTAGCATATTTTACACACACTGTCTTGCAACCTTTTTCTCCCATTGAATATATCTCGGTACTTTTTCTGCATCAGCTCAGAGAGCTTCCTCATTCATATCCTGCTGGGGGGATATTCTTGGGGGAGTGAACGTAACTCCTTTCGTCTTTCCCTGTGCTGATAGGCATTTCAGAGTTGACAGCCCTTTGCTGGACCAGCCAAGTCTTCAGTGAATGACTTCCACACTGGGCCAGTGTGAGTTTATCTGCAGGATAAATTCTCAGAAGCAGAATAGCCGAATCAAAAGCATTTCTGATTGTGATTTTGATAGTTCCTGCCAGAGACTGCCCTCCACTACTGCTGAACCAGTTTGCACGCCCACCAGCAATGAACGCATAAGAAGGCCTGTTTCCCCTTGGCCCCTCTATCAGACTTTCAGGTCTTTACCAATTGGATAGGCAAAACTGGTCTTCTGCTTTTAAAAACCTTTCCTTGTATCCCCATCTCCTTCAGGATAAAGTTCAGCATTCTTAGGCAAACATGGGGATGGGCACAGCCCTACCCTTTCTCAAGGCTCTCCATCAGCTAGGAAGGTGGATGTGCACACAGCTTGTGTCTCTGGGCTTCTGTTCCATAGCAGTGAGGAAGGCTGGCAGGAGCCGTGGGTGGGGCCTGGGCAAGGTGGGCACTCCATACAGGCTGGCTCTCATGGGATCTACTGGTCTCCAAGGGAAGGGGAGAGAGAAGCAGGGCCTTAGAGAAACTTGGCTGGTGATGGGGGTCTCTCTTGTTTCCCCTCGTGCCCTGGGCCCCTCTCTGTGCCATGCTCTGCCACCTTGGTACGCCAAAGGCCTGCACATCCTCCAAGACCCCTGGCTGACTGCTGCACACAAGTTAATGAAGAGCATCCCATTACTGCCAGTAAAACTCATTAAAACTGTGAGCTGTGCCTTAGCACAAAGGAGGGTCAAGGTTCTTTTCACGGAGTTAGTGCCTCTGGGACCCTGTGGCGCCAGTGTTCACAACGAGATGAAAGGGGATTTATTTGTAGGCAAATAGGCAGGCAGTTGTGTGGCCTGAGTTCCCTGAAGCTCCCAAATGGTCCCCCATACCCTTCCCTTGCCCCAGCCCTGCCTCTAGGAGATCAGTCACCATGCAGGGCCTGGAGGTTCAAGACGGCTCAGTTTTGGTGAGGAGATACAGATCTGAAGTCGAGAATGCCATCCAGAGGGTGACCCTGGCTAGACACCAGAGGGAGCAGGGCGCTGGTTGAGAGAAGCCACCTGGCAGTGTGCTGCGGGCCCTTTTCTTTCCCTCTCTGGGCCTCAGTGCTCATCTGTGAAACAGGAACCCAACTCACTAGTGAATCAGAGCTGTACAGATCCAGGAACCCTGGGCACCTTGGAGGGAGCTGACAGTGACACAGCACAGCTCCCTTCTCTCCCAACATGCCTGCCCAACACCTCACGACACCCTGGAAAAGAGGCCAAGGGGAGGGAAAAGGACCTGCCCCTTCAAAGCGGGGAGATGGGCTTGGTGAGGGTTTCTCTACGAATTATGTGGAGTGTATGTAAATATATGCAAATATTCCACCTCCACATTAAAATGAGGTTATTGGGAAGATCTCAGAAGGACCTCTAAGCAACATCTGGGTGTCCTGTCAGCCCCCTGTTCTTCCCCACCCTCTTACCCTGGCCACCTCCCATTCCCTCCGCATTGGTGGCCACTTGGAAGAGGACTGACCCTGCAGATGTGGCCTTGTGTGCTGCGGGGCATGACACTCCCCTCAGCCACAGTGCTCTTGGCTGAGCCCCTGGGAAATTACCATCAAACACAGAGTTTTCATTCCAGACTTTCCAAGAACAGAACTCTTGATTTAACCAACCTTGGCGACCCTGTAGCTGCCATCAGGCTTTGTTCCAACTGTAATGAGAGGCTGCATACCTTACTGGGGACCCTGGGGGGCAGAACGGCCAGCTCACTAGCTGCACAATGCAGGCAAGTCTGTCTCCAGGCTCGGCTGCCCCAAGTGAAAAGGGGCGTGCCAACACCTGCTGTGCACGGCTGAGGAATGAGCTGCACATGCTGAGCCCTGTGAAAGGAGGGACTGTGTTCCTCAAAAAGACACGTGAAGTCCACACCTTGGTGGCTGAGCTTGTGTGCAAACAAGGTCTCTGTAGTGATAAAGTTAAAATGCTTAGGGTGAACCCGATCCAATATGACAGGCACCCCTCCCATAAAGAAGGAAAGATGACATAAACACAGAAAAGGTGGTGCCTGGAGTACAACCCCCACAGCTGGGGGATGAGGCTCGTTTGCCTACAACCAGCAGAAGCCAGGAGAAAAGCACGGAGCCTCCAGAGGAACCTGCCCTGCCAATACCCTGAACTTCCAGCCTCTTGAACAGTGTGGGAATAAACTTGTTGAGCAGTATGTGGAACTTTATTGTGACAGCACTGGGACAGTAACACAGACCTTGAGAAGAGCACCAAGCAAGTCAGTGCTGTGATAGCTAATGTCATTAACTGCTTGTTTAATGTCTTCCTTCACCCTGGGTGGGTACAAAGGTCTGATATTCCCTGGACAGAGACTAGGGGGACACAGTGCTGTCCATCTGTCTTGTGTCCCCATCCCCCAGTTAATATTTACAGATGACCAGGTGGGCTGGCCTGGAAACCACCCTTGATTTCTTGCCCACTCTCAGGGATTAGTTCCAGCTCATTCTGTGTCCAGCTTCATAAAGCCCAGTAGCAACATCTGTCCCCAAGAAAAAAGGGCTGTGCCTAGCACAATGCCAGGCATACCAAAGGTGCTCAAAAATGTCCCAACTGTGGAGCCAGAGGAATCAGTTAAAGAAAGACGCATCTCTTGACCCCTTCATGGAGGCCCTAGAATGCCCATGACCTTGTTCCCAGGAAGGTTGGATGCCCTCTTGCCCATCCATCTCCCTCCAGGGCCAGCCCCACCCTCTTAGCCAGAGTCCAGCTGGGCAACATGCAAATAATCACTTCAGTTCTGGAATATGAGGGAGGCAGCAGCACCTAAAACTGTCTGTGGTTTCACGTCTCTTTAATAGGAACCTCCACCAGGAGCAGGCTGCAGGCACAAACATCTCCTCCCACAAGGGCCACCCCTAGACATTCACTCTCAAAGCTGGGTGGGGAAGTGGGTGCGGGTCTGTGAGGAGAGCTGTGCTGGGCCCCACACCCGCCAGGGAGGGCCTCAGATGGACCCCTTGAGGCTGGTGCCAGGGCTACGGCATGCAGAAGCCCAAGCCCAGTACCTCTGCCCTCTCCAGCCAGAGTGAAAGGCCTGGCGAGGGCCTGGGCCATTCAGCACCGGCCTCTGCAAAGCTGAGGGAAGTGGGGAGGGGCAGGGGGGTGAGGCCCTGCCCTGAATCCACTGTGCTCTTCCTGCAAAGCCCCCAAGTGCATACTCAAAGGCTTGGGAGGCAGTGCTGGCTCTGCCACAGTCACTTTGCCTCTTGGTGCCTCAGTCTTCACATCTGTAGAATGGGGGCCCTGTAATACCCACACTAAAAGGTTGTGGGCATAGAGGCAGTGTGACAGGGAGGCCCCTGTGAAAATCACCTGGCCTCTGTGGTGGTGGGGCAGAGGAGGAGGGCTGGGCCAATGGGGCTGAGGCTCCACCTCCCAGCTCTGGCTCCTTGGGAGAAAGCAGTGTGGTCCCAGAGTGTGGGTATGGGCGGCAGCTCCCACCAGGACCTGTGCGGTGCCTTTGCCCCAGGCCAGGGAACACGGCTCACCGAGGCGTGGAACAGCGCCCCTGGGGTGAAGCAGGGCGCCCGTCCTCCACCCTGGGCCAAAGGCATATGAGTCAGGGGCCATGCACAGCTATAGGGCGGCCCCAGTGGGCAGTGGGATCTTATAGCCACTCTGGAGGAGCACGAGGCAGGCGCCCAGTCCCAGAGCCCCTGCCAGGAGCACGGCGCCGAGGGCCTTGAGAAAGGAAGTCCGGGTCCGCGTGAAGGAGCCGGGCCCCATGATGCCGAGCAGCGCGGTGCTGACGGTGAGCGTGTAGAGGATGGACACGCCTGTGTTGAGTGCGACGATCTTGCCGAACTTGGCAAACGGGGCAATGATGCAGAAGAACAATGGCACTGTAGCGATGACCGTGGTGAGCGCGCTGGAGACGATGGCCACGCCCACGTGTCGCACGGCCTCCAGGGTGCGCCATTGGCGCTGTGTGCGTGCATCCTGCAGGGAGAGCCACTGCTAGGGACCCTCTGGGCCAGGGGAGCTCCCGCCCCCCTTGACAGCCCACTCTGCTCCTGTGCACTGGGGTGGGCAGGGCGAACGACCCCCTGCAGCGCAAGGTGGCAGCGCATGTTTTATGGTGACAGACGAGGGGACCTGCACAGTAGGTCTTCCTAAATGGGAATCCTACTAGGGACCTGATTCCTTTGTTTTGACCAGAGTCAAATGTTAAAATGTATAATTGATTAATTTTCACATATTTACTTTTTCACATCAACACAGTTCTAAAACTAATTTAAAAATCCCTTTAGCAGGCCCACAGCTGGTTTTGACACTGTGTTCACAAATGCATCTACACCAAGCCACAAGGGACTCAAGGTCATGGCTGGACTCTGGGAAAAGTGAACCAGTAAGGGCCTTGGACATCCTCTGTCTAGCCCAGTCCCCTCACTGCTCACATGGAGACTGAGGCTGGGGGATCAAGGACCTATCCAAGGTGTCACAGTGCTGCTCCAGCCATCTGGGTAGAATCTGAGTCCCTGGGGCTCATGGATTGGCCTTGGGAACCCCAGTCCCCAGAACACAGCTTGCCTGGAGGTCCAGCTGTGCTGGGGTGGGGTAAGGCAGTAGAACACTCACCTCAGCCTGGTGGGGGGGCAGGTTCTCTCCGGCCAGCAGGTAGCCCTCGACCAGATGGACGCAGTAGTCCACGGAGGAGCCCACGAGGATGGACAGGGAGATGGCTTCCACAGCCCCCATCTCCCAGCCGCTCCAGTACATGATGGTCACCACAAGGCAGACAATGCCTGAGGGAGGGATGGTGGAGAAGGCACCTTGGATTCCACCCCCCCTCACCATGGCACAGCCCTAGGGGGCCCCTGGGGACTGACGCAGTCCAAGCCCAACCTCACATCGGGTGACAGGATGGAGGAGGAGAGCCAGGTACAGAGAGTGTGGGGGTCCCAGGCAGGGAACAAGTATAGCAACACATTACTGAGCTGAAAGCTGCCACTTGGGGACACCAGCTCTGCTTGGGGAGCACAGACTGTGGGGGAGACGGTCCCATAAAACACTGTCACAGATGGCTCTGGGCAGAGGGTCTCTTTGCCTGGAGTGGAAGTGACCTCAAATCTCTAACTCTTGACAGTTAAGAGTTCAGAGAAATTTTCTCACTTGGGGCCACCAGGGAGACCCCTGCCTGTTCCTGTCCCCACTGGCCCAATACCCATCAACCCACAGCCCACATACCCAAGATGCTCAGGAGCACAGGCAGCAGGAGCAGAATGTGGGTGGTGAACACAGCCACTGCGGCCACACAGATGAGCAGGGACAGTGCCAACCCGTGCAGAGCACTCTGCACCCCTGCAAGGGGAGAGGGTCTCAGTTTGGCTGCAGGGTCGGCAGTCACAACCAGCCACACTGCGTAGGCCCCTGACCTCTCTGGGTCCCCATGTCTTCATCTGTAAGGTCGGGCGATCACAGCCTCCAGCCCCAGGCCTCATTTGGCATTTAAGAGATAACACAGGTCAGGCCCTCACCATGAGGCTGAACACCTAGAAAGGGCTTGTAACCGACAGGTGTTGAAATGGTTGTGACTGTTTATTTTTAGGTGGCCAAAGTCATTATCAGAGAATGGGGCCAGATGCTCCTGAGCAGGACAAGACCCAAACTCAGGCCTCTGATCAGCATCCTGGCCATTGTGTCATCCCAGCTTCCCCACGGTTCTTAGCCAGGACTGAGAAGATGATAAGAGTGTGACTCAGAAAGGTCACAAATGCCCTTCCTGCCCCAGTCCCCCACCACCCCACCCCACCCTGGCCTCAGGGGGAACCAGGGGGAAGGGCAGGGCTGCCACGTGCCTACGATCTCCATGAAGATCTGCTTCCAGTGCTCGCAGGTCTGGAAGCCCCTGCGCAGGGCTGAGCCCTCAGGGAAGGTCTGCAGCTGCTGCTGGAGAAAGCGCTCCCAGCGCAGGTAGTCTGAGTAGGTCTGGAAGGAGGACTTGCCCTTGTACGTGGTCTGTGGGGGACAGGAGCCAATGAGACAGGTGGGGGCCATGGCCTGCTCACCCTTCCCAGGGCATAGTGGGTCCCCTCCGTGGCCACCAATGGAGTGTGAGGTGGGGGGAGGTGAACAATGACCCAATCCCAAATGAGCTACCACCAGGCTCTGGAGACATCAGATGATCTTTATAGCAGCAGGGTCAGATGCAACCACAGTCCCCTGTCCCTTCCTTCCAGAACTACTTTCATCTCCCAGAAGCCCTCAGGCTGTTCCCCCTGCTGCACAGCCAGCTCCGACACGTCGTCCTCCAGGAAGCCTTCTGTGGTGCCCCAAGTGGGCCTCTTCTGGGCCCTCTAAGCCCTCAGTGCTTCTCCATCATAGCTCATCACTGCCTGGTAACCTGCCTGTCCTGGTGGGACTCTGAGCCCTTGAGGGAAGAAGCAGCCTGTCTGGGTCAGTGTGCAGCCCTGAGGGTTGCTCACAAAATGGGGAATGATGAATGAAGGAAACTGGCACTCCCTCGGCTCTGGAATCAAGGTCTTATGTTATCTCTCTGGCCCAGTTCTGTTCTCAATGAGCTCAAGCCAGCCTTGAGTGTCTGTGTGCACGTGTCTGCATGTCAGTGGGGTCGGCTCGGGAGTGGGCACCCTGCTGCGGGGATGAGGCTGAGCTGAGACCTCTCTCCTCTCTGAAATGGTGCTTCAGGCTGCAAAAGGAAGCCCTAGGCATTCAAGTGTCATTTTATTTCCACTCCTGCCAGGGGAGGGCAGGGACCTTTAATGATATTCTTACATGAGGAACTTGAGGTCAGAGGGACAAGTGACACAGGGCATACCAGGATCAGAGCAAGGACTGAACCCGGAATCTCTGCATGAGGCAGCAGGAACAGACTTACCAAGCCTCAGAGAGCCAAGTGCCAGGACCTTGAGATCCTGCAGGTGCCAGGTAGGAGTGTGTGTGAGTGTATGTACACACAAGCCTTCTTGGGCAGAGCCCAGGGAGTGTCCAGCGGCGATGCAGGCAGCAGGGGCATGTGTGGGACAGCCTGGTCCTGGCCACCCTGAGAGAGGCCCATTAATTACTAAAGTCTGTGGCCCCAACCAACCCTGGCCTCCACAGTGGCAAAGGAGACTTCCCACCAACCCCTATAACACAGAGGCTGCAAAATGATGTGGACCCCTGGTTGGGGGAGCTGGCCGCTGCCTGTGGGAAGAAAGGGCAGAGCTCTGCAGGCAGATGGCCCAGTTTCACACTGGTGCTGACACTCACTGACCATGTGAATCATTCTATCTCTCTAAGCCTCAGCCCCCTGATTTGGGACGAGGGCCAGGGATCAGAGTTGACACTGCAAGGCAAGCACTTGACAAGGTAACCAGCGTGGCCACATGGGGCTCACCGACTCAAAGGCCATGGAAATCCACTGTACACGGCCCTCCTTCACGCCCACGGCCCCGTGGGACAGCTGCCCTGGGAGCAGATTGGGCGCAGGCAGCTCCTTGCACTCGGGGTGCAACATCTGTAGGAAGGAGGAGATGCTGTAGCCTGTGGGGAGAAGCACGAGAGGGATGTGGTGGGCGCAGGGCCTGGGGGAGCCCATCCCCACCCCACCACACCTGTGACAGTATGTGCACACATTGGCAATGTCACTGGGAAACCCACACCATATGTTTGCAATTGGGCTGGAAATGACATTTTGGGCTCTCTCAGGGACAGCCCTGGCTCAGTCCCGTCCAGGTTGCTCCTGCAGGTATGCCCCCCCACTCCCCTCTGTGCTGATCCCTGCTCACACACAAGCCTGCTCTCACCTGGAAAAACACCCGTCAGCACACACCCACCCGTGTGGACACCCTCAAGGACAGACGCACGTCTGCAAAGACACACAAGGGCCAGGCGTGTGTCCTTCCTCAACTGCAGCCTCCATGGCTTCCCCAGTCTGTCCCACTCAGAGGAGCCGGCTCCCCGCTCCACACACCTGAGGGCAGGCACTGCGCCCCTCCCGGCTTCACCAGCTCAGAGTTGCCTGCGATGGCCTTGCAGAGGCGGCACAGGTGCCCAACTTCCTTGAAGAGGTCAAAGCTGCTGTCGTAGATGACGCTGCCCTTTCCCAAAGAGACACAGGCAGGCCCGGGCCACTCAGAGATATGGGGACTCAGCCCTGTGTCCTGCCTCCTCCTGCCTAGGGTAAGAACCTCCGGTAGCTCCCTGTCACCACTGTCACCCTCATGTTGCAACCCTCTGCCTGGTCACTCACTGTCCCCTCCAATCTCACTCTGCTCTGTGCAACATTTCCCCTCACCTGGATTTCCTGCTTCCTCTCCTGCCCCCAGACAGCCCCGTCCTACCTGTTCTCCAGCATCTGCCTGGTCCCTACAGCCCCTGCTCTGAACACCTGCAGAATCCCAGCCTGGATGGGAGAAACAGATCTCCTCTGACTCCACCCTGCTCCTACCTTTCTTCACATCTGTCATTCCCATGCAATCCACAGGACTGTGACTTCTAAGGGCAGGGCCTAGTCACCCATTCTTGCGACCACAACCTTGGCCTCTGCTGCAGGCCAGGCCCTGGCCCCACACTGCCTTCCAAAGTTTGAGAGCCCAGTGCAGGACACACATGTGTGAAAAGGAAGGAGCCCTCCTTTTCCTTGATGGAGGGCACCAACCTGGCTTGCAGCAAGGGCTGCCCCCTCCCCAAGGCATGTCTGGATCTCCCTCTCTCCACTCCAGCCTCTCACACAGACAGGCAGCCAGCTTGGGCTCTAAGATGTGCCCAGATTCCTGGGCAACTCTAAGAGGGCAACCCACTTAGTTCTCAAGAGAAGCAGTACCCTCAAGAGCCTGTGGGGTCCTGTTTGGGTGGAAAGAACCATTGGGGGCCCATGGGGGTGTGAGGAGCTGAGCTGGGGGCCACATACCGGGTCTCCGATAACGTGGTTGTCCACCTGCCGAGTGCGGTTGAGGCCAATAATGCCAAAGACCACGAAGACCATGGCCCCAGTGTCCACCAGGGGCCGCACCGCCGGCTTCCCACAGCCAGTGTTCACGCAGGGGTTGAAGCCGAAGGTGGTGGAGAGGCGGGGCTTAGGCACTGTGGGGCGGGAGGCAGAGCTGTAGGGGATCGCAGGGCCCAGCTCCCAGTTAGGGACCCTCTGTGTGCCCCGCAGTACCTTTCTCACTAGGCACAAAGAAGAAGCCTTTGGTGGGCCCGTCCGGGCTGGAGCTGAGCAGGCAGCCGGGAGGAGTCACACACACGCGCCCGTGGAAGGGCGGCTTGTGGGACTGGGCAAAGTACAGCTTCCTGTGGAGGCAAGGGAGGCCACGATGAAGCCAGAGGAGCCACCAGGGGTAGGGGAGTCACGGCCAGTGTGACCTTCATGGGCGTGGGCAGGCACTGAACTCAGGCTTCCCCACCAACAGGGAGTCAGCTTCAGGCAGGGGGTCTGGAGAAGGTGCCTGCCCAGGGCTGGGTTGTAGAGGCCTGTTATGCTGCACCCCTGCTGAAGCTGACTACAGGAGCCCCAAGTAAGGCCCTTCCCCTCTCTGGCCTCAGTCTCCCCGCAGGTGGCACAAAGGGCTGAGGAGACAAGCAGCTCTCAAACTCTTCCCCAAGGGTTCAGGAGGGGACCCAGGCCCAGCATTGGTGAGCACTGCCAAGAAGCTCCTAGCCCTGCCTCACCCTGAACAAGTAGAGAGTCTCATGATTCTGTCTGGAAAAAGGATTCCATGGTCAGCTGGACCTAAAGCAACGCAAAGTTCTTTCTAGAATGTTTTAGGCTCATTCAGGCAGGAGCTGATGTGCATGAGCCCCACTGTAGGCCAGGAGAGGGCAGGCAGAGGGACCCTCATTCCTGACTCCAAGCTGGAAAGGACCCAGTGAGGGCCTCTTGGTTGTCCCCCTGCCTCCAAGCTATACTCTGTCCCAAGTGGAGCTCAGCCCTCTGCAGCTGCTTGAAGCTCTGAAGCCAGCCCCCATCCAGACTGATGTCCCCTATGTCACAGCACAAGCTGGCTGGCTCTGTTGTTCTCCGCAACCCCAGGGGGTGCTGTTTCTCTCAGAGCACACACAGCCTCATTTGTAAGGACACTGCTGTCTACTTGTTAGCTGTCTGTCTCCTGCCAGAGGGCCCAAGGGCAGGAGTCACATCTGTCTCTTGTCACCACTGTGTTCCTGGCTTAGCACAGGGCCACGCAGTTGGTGCTCACAACCAGTGAACGGATGAGAGAAGAGACCTTTGCTAATACAACCTCCTGGGATAAAAGAATGTGGTGTCATTTCAGAGCACAGGGAGGTAAACCTGGGCAAAGTCACCCCAGCTGGTGTGAAGACCCCATGAGCAGAGTGCAGCCTCCCACTTAGCACGAAGCAGGGCACCTGCCCCCCGCCAGGCACTTGCAGGGATGGGGCCCACAGAAGGTAAATACATGGAACAGTCCTCACCTTACGCCCCTTGTGGTCTGGGGGAGGGGGTGTAATTAAATAAATAAGTGCCCTGCAGAGGAAGTGCCGGGTCCATCCATCCATCCATCCAGCACGTACTTGTGAGCACCCACTCTGTGCCAGACAGCCTGCTAGGTGCCAGGGTCACAGTACCAAACAAGATAGTCAAGGTGCCACCACAGGGTGGGTACATGCCCCAGAGAGAATATATGCAATAAACCAGGTCAGCATGACATCAGGTGATGATAGCACCAGGAGGAGAGCAGTGGGTGACGTGGCAAGAGGCTGGGCAAGGTGATTTTGAAGGGGGGAGGTGACATCTAGGTAGAAACCTGAGTCTTGAGAAGTCAACCACACAAGGTGGGGGAAGAACATTCCAGACACAGCAATCAGCCAATACAAAGGGCCTGCGGTGGCTGGTGAGCTGGAGGAACCAAAGGCGGCACTACCACCCCTGTGGAGCAATCGGGGGTGGGGGTTGGAGGAGCAGATCGTGGGCCTGTTGTCCTTGCCAGTGTCCCCTCTCCCTAGCCCTGGGCAAGAGACAGCTGAACAGGTGCATGGAGATGGGTGGGGCTCCTTACAGGTGCCTGTTAATATCTCGCAGGTGACAAGACAGAGACAGAGTGAGGAGGCAGTGAACAGGTCAGCTGGGGGGACACGGGCTTATTCACAGGCTGTTACCGGCTGTGCTGCTGCTCCTTGGCGGCCACATAGAAGCTGAAGTCAAACTTCCAGCCCCGCTTGGCGTCACAGGCCAAGGTCGTCACCATCCACTTGCGGGAGGGGCTCGCCGCCTGGAGCAGCCCTACTGTAGACATACAAGCGGTCAGCTTCCTGGTGAAGTTACCAAAAGGCGCTCTATACACCTAAGCAGTGGGTTGACAGAGACAAGACATGTGACTCGGGGAGGCTGCCTTGGCCTGGGCCCGGCCTCAGGCTCCGTCCCCTCTCTCCTCAGTGCATTTCACCCTGTCCCTGCCCTCAGATTGCAGGATACAGCCCTGGGCAGAGGCTCGGGAGGCCTGGTTTTGAGTTGAGAACTTGGGTAAATCCTTCCTCCCTCTCTGAGCCTCATTGCTGCCTTTAGCAACTGGTCACAGAGCAGTGACTGTGAGCCAGGCCCTGCGCCGGGCTCTGAGGTTAGAGCAGCAAGCAGGACAGGCAAGGTCCCTGCCCCACAGAGCTGGCACTTACAATGGCTCCTGAGATTTAGGATGACAAGATGGAGGATAAATGGCGGGAGAGGGGGCAAAGGGAGAAGCGGCTGAGAGCACTGACTCAGTGTGGAGGACTAAGGAGGCAGCCACACCATAAGCTGCAAGGAAAGTTTTCGGGCAGCGGGAACAGCAAATGCAAAGGCTCAGAGTCAGGAAAAGCCTCAGAACCTCCATCTTTCCAGTGGAAATACAAAGGCTGAGCAAAAAAGTTCACATAGGTCCCTGTCATCCTGGGGGGTGTAACATGTTAAAGAAACACAGATGGTTCCCCTGAGGAGCAAAACAGAAGTCTGAGTGGGCCCTTAGAGACCCTTTGCTGGGGTGCTGGAGCAGCTGCCAAGAACGGATTAACTACTGGCTCCCATTTACTGAGCACTTATCACATCCCAGATGTACTGAACTGCATTGCCTGACCTCATGTCCCTCCACCAATGCTGCCTGGTACCTTTGATTCCTCCCATTTCATGAGAATAACTGAGGCTCAGAGAGATGAAGTCATCTGCCCAAAGACATACAGGTTATAAATGCAGAGTCAGGACTCAAACCCAGGCCTGGATGACTTGAAAGCCCATGCTGTTACCACTCGGCAGGTCCCTGCCACACACCTGGCTGGTCTGGGGGTGGGGAAGGGCATTCATCTGCCCGTAGCAGCTCCATACTCAAAAACCTGGCGTCTGCCTCCCTACATGGCCAGTGCCCACCAACTGGCATTGAGGGCCCCTCCCTCAGTGGTGGCAGATCACTGGAAAGCCCAGGCTCACCTGGAAAGAGGGCACCTCTCCATCCCCAGGGGACATGGTCTGCCAAGGGGCAGGCAGGCTGGCATTGAGGGAGAGCCTGTAGATAGCTGGGTGGCCTTTATTCTTCACTCTGGAGACGAACACAGTACCCAGGGAGTCTAGGACAAATGAGGGGTGGACAATCACCTTGACCGGCTTCTCCTGAACCTGGAGCAGCTGAGTCCTGACCTTGGGCTTTTCTCCAAATGCTGTCTGTGTCCCTCTCTACTGAACCAGGCCCATAGCAATGACAGTGGGACAGGCGGTCACCAGAATGGGGTGTGGGATGGACAATGATGAAGGAAGCTGTAGGGAAGATGTGCCAGTAGTTGACAGTTTCCATTGATGGGGACCATAGTATGAGTGGTGGGGCTGGTGCTGGGAATGACATCAGTGAGGACAGGGGTGGCAACAATGCTATGGGGTGACAAGGTTCAGTCTCATAGTACATTTGTTCCATAACTAAACTTGGATGGCGACTCCAGGAGGGATAAGCCAGTGTCCAGGGCCTAAGGTGTCCCCTCCCCTGCCCAGACCCTCAGAATGGTGTCCTGGCCTAGAAGAGCTGCTGGAGCAGTGAGGGCAGGCCCCGAGTCCACCCCTACATCCAGCCCCTCCACAGTGACCCAGCAACAGGTGCTTGTTCTTACAGGAGAATCAGGAATGAATTTTATCAGCTCCCCGCACAGGGCCCCCACACCCTAAACAAGGAGCGTTTCCCACACTCTATGCCCCCAGCACTCACCCTGTGGGGTGGCCTCTGCCCGGCTGGCCCAGGGTACTCCCGGGCCTCGCTTCTTTTTCTCCAGGGATGTGCGGATGTTGTTCTGCAGACTGTGGGGCTTCTCCTGGAACAGACCTGTGCCCCGCACCACGTCAGGGACAGCAGGGTCTCCTTGGTGGGGCCCAGTGGGCAGAGGAAAGAGTTTGGGATCCCTGGCAGGCCCAGGAATTGGGACCCAGGCACTGGAGCAGGTGGGCATTAGAAGCCAGAAGCTAGAGAGAACTTAATAAAACATCAAATATTGAACTTTTTGGATTCGCAGGCCAAGAGAAAGGCTCTTTGTGGCCCTGCCAGAGACAGGCACTGACGCTGTCCTCCTCTGGCTGATGGGGACACTGTACTTCCCACAGAGGAGGCTGAGGAACCAGATGGGATGTCGCCTCCCCTGCATTTAGCAACATGCCTGGCTCCTAATAAATGCTTGATTGACAGGAGCAAGTGGAAGGGCGACATTAACAACCGGCAGAGATGAGTGACCTTCCTGTTTTGCCTCCTGCATTGCACATTAGGTTTTTTAGTGTTTTTTTAAAATGTTAAAAAAAATTTTTTTAATTAAAATTTTACACTTTATAAGTTTTATTCCTCCCAGAAGCCCAAGAGGCCTGTTATTAAGAACCACGCTTGGTGGAGGAGGAAGGCTCCTCTCAGGGAGGGTAAGAGACCTGCAAAAGGCAGTGAGGACCTAGCCCCCAAGTAAGCCTGGCCTTGCTGGGCCTTTCCGAAGCCAGGTGCTCTCCCTGCCCTCTGAAGGTCCCTCAGAGGAAGTTCACAGAGACACAGGTCCAAGGTGGGACTGGGCCTGACTGGAGTCCTGGCTCCTGCCTAATGCTGTCCAGGAGCTCTAAGGCCATCCTGGGTCTGGCCATCTGTGCCATGCAGGAGCCCAGCAGCAGTAATAACGGAGGGTAATTCTGCACCCAGACAGCGGGGTATAGCAGCTGGGGATGTGGCCAGGCTGGCTCCAATTTACGAGGGCGTCTTTGGGCTTCTCTCTGAGCTCAGTCGATTATCATGCATTTGGCCACCATTACCAAGGGGAAGGCCGGGTTAATCTGAACACCACCCTAATTAAATGAAGGCAATTACAGTAGTTGGCGGACCCGCTCCTGCAAACTGGAGGCTCTCTCCGAGCATCTCCGCCTCATGTTTCCAGCTGCCCTGGCAAAGCTGGATGACTTTGCGCTGACTTCACTCAATCCAGCCCCGACATCAAGCTCTCCCCTCTGTAAAATGAGGGCCTAGACCAGATCACCTCCAAGGCAGGGAGGCACCTTTATCTCTCCTCCATGATTATCTCTGACAACCACCCTGGGATTCACCTCCCAAAAATCTCTTGACTCCACTGCCACCCTAAGCATGCACCCCCCACGTGTCTCCTACCAGCCTCCTAGCTATACTGCCCAATCTACACAGCACCTGGGACACTCAGTCACCACCCTTCTTGACCTAACCCCACCCCACCCCCCACTAATTTCCAGTGACAACTGGAATAGAATCCAGACTCTTCACTTTAGCCCACCTGACCAGCCTGAGCTCCTGCAACCACTTTCCTTGAACTTGCCCTAGTCTCTCTTACCTCTGGGACTCCCCTCTACTTAGATACCTTTCTCCTTTCTTTCTGGCCTGGCTAACTGCTTCCCATCCTTTGGGTCTCAGACATTACCTCCTCCGGGAAGCCTTCCATAATACTGTGTGCCTGCTCTTCTTTCCCCAAAGCTCAGATTTATTGTTACTATGACCTGCCCCTAGAAGCCTGTCCCCCCGACTGTACCTCCCCAGAGCCAGCACCCACCAAGTGTTTGTGTGATGAACTATGCGGACACTGAGGCTTAGAATTAAGTGTGATTTGCCTGAGGTCATGCAGTGATGGGAAGCCCGGCTCTTGCCTCTCTCAAGCCAACAGTCTTTGACACCAAACAGGGCAGGGGACATCCCAGTGGGAAACCCTCACCTGAGCAGGTGATGCAGGAGATGCCCTCAGCACTCAGGTTGTACTTGAGGTCCAACAGCACCTGGATGTTGGTATCGGGTCTGAAGAGCAGCGGGGCCCGGCTGGCGGGGCGGAGCCGGCTGGCGAACACCAGGGACAGGACGAGGATAGACATAAATAGTGCTGCAAGGGAAAGCACCGCACTAGGCCAGGGCCTCCTGGGCTCTGGGGACAGTTGCTTTCACTGTGGGGCGGGGAGTGCCAATGGAGAGGGCACAGGCCCAGCATGTCAGCCAGCAGGTAAAGCTTGCTAGGGATGGGTCCTCCCAGGGATAGGGGGTGGTTGTTAAGTACAGTGTCCTTGGGGGTCTGATTGTATGTATAAGTTACACACTCAAGGGCAAGAACAAGCCACCGCTGCAGCACTTCACAGTTTGTAAGAGCTGACACATCCCCCTGATCTCACCCACCTCCAAAACACTGTGGAAGATGATGGTATTAATAGCAATCATGGTGCCAACTGCTTACTGAGCACTTACTGCGTGCTGTGCCCTGGGTTGAGATCTTCACTGTGCTCCTCATGGCTGCCTTACTGGGCACTCTTCTCACTCTCAATTCCAGGGTGGGAGACTGAGTGTCAGATGGACTGATACCACCAAAGCCACACAGCTATTATGTGGCAGAATCGGGATTTGAAGTGGCTCTAACTCCAGAGCATTCCATACTACATCAACCAGGGTGATGACAGGCCCGTGGTAGGCCCCATAAGCAGTAGTCCCTGGAGACTGGCTTCACGCTGCCCCACAATGGGCCTCTGCGGGAGGTGCGGGTGCCCTGGGCCTGTATGTTTTCTGGGAGGGTCTGCCCTCCCTGGAATGGAGCCAACAGACAGAGGGCAGGGACGGGCAGCCCACTCACCCACAATCACCCAACGGCTCTTGACGGCGGACCACAGCACCCAGTGATGCAGCAGCTCCTGCAGCTGCACGATGAGCTGGCCCCGGCTGCCACTCTCAGGGGCTGGCTGCAGATCCCCAGGGGACACGGACAGCAGGGACACATCTCCTAGCTCCAGCGACACTGCCAGGGCAGAGCAGTGGCCTGTCAAAGCCTGAGTTAAAGCCTACCCTGGTCTACACCCTCCCCAGGGAAGCCTGATGCCCAAAGACCGTCCTGCCTGGCCCTCTGCCGCAGGCCTCCTTGAGAGCATCACCCACTGGCAGGGAAGCCCCTGGATCTGGCTGGGTCAGCAGGGCAGGCTTGTGCCAGCTCTCACCTGGTTCCTCCTCCACATCCAGCAAAGGGATGTCATCGTCCAGGTAGGGAAGGGGCCCCTGGGCAGGGCTGCCCCCAGCATGCTCAGGAGCAGCAAACATGTCCCTGGGGAAGTGCAGGGAGCTCTTGCGGCCACATTTTTGGTGGCAGCTGTGGAGAGAGTGGGGGACGGGTGAGGCCAGTGTGCAGTGGGAACCCAGAATGGACAGAACAAGGCTCCAGAGACCAGGTGAACCCAGGTATTACACTGTTGCTGACATCACACATACGACATGCATCCCAGATTTTTAGGAGCAAGTCACTTGGTTTCCTTCTAGTACCATCTACCCTGGGGCCCGCAGGTACCAGTCTCCCTCTGTGGAGATGAATGGTGACAACAGACATGAGCCAGGAAGAGATGACAACATACAGTGGCCAGCACATCAAGGGGACCAAGTAAGGGAGAATCATGTGGCACAGGGGCACTGATGCCAACTAATCCTTGGGAGAGGCTGGAGGAGGGGATTAGGGTTGGGGTAGAGCTGTGGCTGGTGTGGCGGAGGCTCAGCTGGAGGGTGAGATGAGGCTCAGCCCAGGGACTGAGGACAAGGACAAGACACACAGCTGACACCCAAGTGTGCCGTATGCCAGGCAGAGAGCTATGTGCCCCACATGACTATCTCACTTAATCCTCTTGGGGCTCCTGCACTGTGCTCACACCTGTTTCAAGAAAAGGAAACTGAGGCACAGAAAGGTTATGCAATCTGCCCAAGTTCCACAGCTGCCTGGTGCACAGACTGAGTCTGGAGTCCAAGTCTGACTGGTTGGGAGGACTACCATGTCCAGGGAGATTGCTAGGGAAGCCACAGGCTGGGGCTCATCTGTCATCTCTGCTGAGATTGGAAAAAGAAGCACTTTCCACAAGATACTATGTTTCTATAACGATCATAGAAACAAAGAACCACAAAGGCTTTGGGACAGAGAAGGTGGCATGCTGAGTGACCCCCGGAGGCCTGCAATGGGGATTCAGTGACAGGAGGCCACTGTCCAGCTCACCCGGTCTGGCAGGAGCTCTCCAGTGGCGCCATGTACATGCTCCAGAGGCCCAGGGCGGCCGGCATGGTGAAGAGCACGGCCAGCCAGCAACAGGACACGATGAGGGACATGAACAGGCCAAAGTCCTGCACGGCCGGGATCTGGTGGCAGAAAGGCAGAAAGGGATGTGGGGTGGTCAAGCCTGGATCTCGAGACACTCAGGACCCCAGGTCACTCCCAGACTGAGGCAGGAGGAATACTAAGGAGCCAGGGGCTGAGCTGAGGGACACAACAGTGAAGGGTCCCCACTTCGAGCGAGAGTGCAGGTTCTTATCTGCAGCCCATTGCCTGGAACAGTGTCTGGCACAGAGGAAGTGCTCAGTAACTGTCATTACAAAATGGATGGGAGATAGGAAGACACAGCCTGTCAGACCAGGCCATGTGGCAGCGAGGGAGAAGGGACAGAGTGCTGCTTCGTGATAGAAGCAGGGGGCCTGGGGACTAGGAGCAATGGGCATACTCCAGAAGTGGCACGGGTACCTGCATGGAGAGGTGCCACCTGGAAGAAAACAGCAGGCGGTAAACAGAAGGCCTGCACACTCCTGAAACATTTTCACAGGCATCTTCTCATTTCAATCCTTGAATAATCCACACGAGGAAAGTGAGGATCAGAGAGGTTACACAACCTCTCAAGTGGAAAATGAACCAGCTCTGCCTGCTTTCTGAAAGGGATTGTTTGGGAAGACCCTGATGATCCCCAGGCATCTAACAGTTTCTAGATGGGCTACTCATCCCAGGCCATAAAGTCCCTCAAAGAGTTGGGTCCAATATCTTTTAGGCTCCGTCTATACTAAGGACCCAGCCCATTTCAATGTCTTCAACTAAGTCCCACTCTGAGGCGAAAGGACCAGGGGGCAGACAGAGGGAGTCAGGAGGGAAGGAAATGCTATATGAGACAGGTGGGTAGGAGCAGCTCTGGGCCAGGAGCCAGGAGACTTGATCAGGGTCACCCCTTCCTAGCTGTGTGACCTTGAGGAAGTCTATTTACCTCTCTGGGCCCCAGTTTCTGTATGAGGAAAACAGGGATGGTAATTGTCCTTTGTCTTAGGTAATGAGGATTAAACATGAAAGCACTTTAGAATAGCAGTTCTAAACCTGTGGGTCGTGACCCACAGGAACTGTATTAAAGGGCTGCAGCATTAGGAAGGTTGAGAACCACTGCTTTAGAAGCTGTTGAATGCTCTCAGGGGAGAGGCTGGATTACTATTAATGAGCATCAGTAACAAATGTTGTTTGTATTAATATTATAATTTTCCCACTTGCTAGGTTTGGGTAATTGATTACTGACAAAAATGGACCCTAGAGACATGGCAAGTACCTGCAGTAAAAGCTATGTGGCTGCCCAGGGGGCAGGTGGGAAGAGCAGAGCCCAGGGGCCAGGTAAGTCTGGGAGAAAGGGGGAGGCGAGGACAGGGGTAGAGGGTAAGGTCCCCTACCTGGGAGAAGACATTGGCTGCGTAGGCGGCGGCCGTGGTCAGGGAGGTGAAGAAGGTGGCCTTGCCAGCTGTTTGGATGGTGTGGGCCATGCGCAGCTGAGGGTCTTCCAGGTGGGTGGCCTGGCGGTAGGTGTTGATGAACACAAAGACATCGTCCACACCTGTAGGAGGGGATTCCAGACCAGGAGGGCAGGCTCAGCATTGTTCTGCTGTCACCAGGACCAGGCCCAGCCTGGGTCTAGATCAACTCCAAGTGGCCTCCTGAGAGATCGGGCCCCAGGAAAGTCCTGCTTCTCAGTCTGGACTCTGGAAAGACTCATCTGCCCAGCTCCACCTGTGAGAGTCCAAGCCCCACTATCACATTTGTTGGCCTCAACCCCTCCCAGAACTTAGCCCCTTTTCCCACTCCTCAGCCTTCATCTCAGCACAGCCCTCTGCTCTTCCCTCCCCCAATGCCAGGCACCCGCCCATCACTCATTCTAACTCCACAGGCCTGAGGCCTGAGTGGGGGCTCTAGAAAGCCCCCATGGAACCCAGGCTTTGCACCAGGGAGAAGGCCCTTTGTGCTACAAGAGGCACAGTTCCCAGGTGGGAAACCCACTGCCATGGCCACGGAGGCAACTCACCAATCCCCACTACCACGAAGGCAGCCACCCCGTTGAGGATGCCCAGGTACTGGACCCCGAAGACCACATGGTACAGGAAGAGCGCCACCAGACAGCTGAGACCAATGCTGGCAATCCCAAAGAAGGACAGGAACACTGGCAGGGCAAGAGGCAGAGAGGCAGGTTGAGGAGGATCCTCACAGAGCACTATGCCCCTTAGGGTCCCTTTTTGTCCCCCACCTCCAGAAACTGCTCTCCATGGCCAAAGAGGGGCTGGGCAGGAGTCCTAAGTGGTCTAAGAGAGGTTGCCCATGAGACCTCGTCTCTGCAGACCTCATCTCAAGTAAGCTACTTATGAACATAGATGTTTCTTGTCACCCAGGGAGGTAGGAACTGTGTCTGGATCCCTGGCACCTTATAGTATCTGACACATAGTTGTTTCCCAGCACACACGACAGGCCCAGGAGAACCTGCAAAGTGGGGCCCAGTACCCAGCTTCCCCATCACGAAGCTGCCATGGGAAAATTATGGTCAAATGGTGAAAGACTGAACTGCATGAGGCTGGCAACTGCCTCCAGACCTGTCTGCCTGCCTGGGGTTGGAAGGTGATTTCTGAGCACACTCCCATGTGCCCAGCTCTGACATGCAGGTTCATGAATATCCTAGCATTCTTGAGAAGGCAGGATCTGGGCAAACAGCAAAATACCATGAGGAGAGAAGGGGGCTGTCACCGGGCCGGACCTTCAGAGGGGACCTACCTGAGCAGGAGGTGAGGACGTAGACGAGGGCAGCGATGCAGCTGCTGCTGATGAAGGCCAGAAGCATGTCATTGTTGAAGGTCCTGCGCACCTCGTAGTCAAAGAGGTCCGTGCCCCCATAGAGAACCTGCACTTTGCTGGGGAGGGGACAGTTGGAGAAGAAAGGCAGGGAGCAAGATGGCTGTGAACACTGGGAGAAGGACCAGGGGCTCATTAACCTAGCTGGACATCAAAATCTCCTGAGGCTTCCAAAAACCCTGATGTCCAGGCCAGGTGCTAGATAAATTAAATCAGAATTTCTGGGGTGGGGCTGAATCATCAGTTCTTCTTTTCTTAAATTTTTATTGTTTGGGATTCATGAAGTGTACAAAGAATTAGGTTATATTGGTGGAGATTGTAAAGTCCCTCCATCGGTGTTCTTTAAATGTCCCAAAGACTCAAATATATGGTCGGATACTATGTAATTTTCCAATTCTTGATTGTCAATTACAAAATTCTAAATTCAAACTGGCTTCCAGATATTCAGCTTTGTATGACGATTCAGTATGTGCTTAACACAAGTCTTTTTTTTTTTTTTTAATCATGGTTGTGTATATTAATAAAATCATGGGGTACAATGTGCTGGTTTTATATACAATTTGAAATATTCTCATCAAACTGGTTAACATAGACAAGTTATTTTTAATAAGGAAACATAGACTTGGCAAACTGTTTTAAAATACAAACGGGAATGACACTTGCTTCTGGCTAAGATGGAGTAACAAGATGAGAGATTAGATTCACTTTCTCATTGGAACCAACAAAAAATATGGGAAAATATATAAAACAAGACTCTGGACATCAGACAAGCAAGGGTGATAACTCCTATTAGATAAGAAACACAACGAGCCCTATGATTACCTTGACTTGCTGCCTTGAGAATTTCTAATCCTTAGTGAAGCCTAAAATATGGGTTATTAGACTCTGAAGGAGGCTGGAGATTTCCAAATTTGATGAAAACTATAAGCTTATTGATCCAAGAAGCCAAGCACAAAATATGAAATCAAACTATAACAATGCACATCATAATCAAATTGCTCAAAAACAGTGACCGAAAGAGAATCTTAAAAGCAGCCTGACTTAAAAGACATATCACAGAGGAACAAAGATAACACAGCAGACTTCTCAATGGGAACAATGCAGTGAGAAGACAGCAGAGTAAACATCCTTTAGATCCTGGGGAAAAAAAAAAGTCAACCAGAATTCTGTGCTCAGTAAAAGTATATTTCAAAAACAAAGGCAAAAAAAAAGACTTTCTCAGATAAACAAAAATTGAAATAATTCATCTCTAGAATACCTGCATTACAAAAGATGTTAATGGAAGTCCTTCAGGCAGAAGGAAGCAACAACAGATAGAAATACGAATTTATAGAAAGAAACAATAAAAAGCATTTGAAATGGTAATGACAAAAATAAATATAAAGTTTTCTTATTATCTACTTAAATTTCTTAAAAGGATAATTGACTATTAAAAAAAATACCAACAATGTAGCATGGCATTTACAATATACATTAAAATTAAATGTATAGGGCGATGCCTGTGGCTCAGTGAGTAGGGTGCTGGCCCCATATACCGAGGGTGGCGGGTTCGAACCTTGGCCCTGACCAAACTGCAATTAAAAAAAAAATAGCCAGGTGTTGTAGTGGGCACTTGTAGTCCCAGCTTCTAGGGAGGCTGAGGCAAGAGAATCACCTAAGCCTAGGAGCTGGAGGTTGCTGTGAGCTGTGATGCCACAGCACTCTACTGAGGGTGACAAAGTGAGACTCTGTTTCTAAAAAAAAAATAAATAAAAATAAATAAATAAAATTAAATGTATAACAAAAATAGTATAAAGGCTAGGAGGGAAAAAAGGGGTAGTATACTATTATAAGGCTCTTGTGCTATACATGATATGATACAACATTATTCAAAGGTACACTGTGATAATTTAAAGATGGGTACTATAAACCTTAAAGCAACCACTAAAATAAAGAGTTATAGCTATAAAGCTAACAGAGGAGATAAAATGGAACCATAAAAAACATCAGTTTAAAAGAAGGCAAAAGAGAGGTAAAGAGAAATAACGAACAGTAGGGCAAAGAGAATAAAACAGACTTGGGTGGTGCCTGTGGCTCAGTGAGTAGGGCACCCGCCCCATATACTGAGGGTGGTGGGTTTGAACTCAGCCTCAGCCAAAACTGCAACAACAACAACAAAAAAAATAGCTGGGCATTGTGGCAGGTGCCTGTGGTCCTAGCTGCTTGGGAGGCTGAGGCAAGAGAATCACCTAAGCCCAAGACCTGGAGGTTGCTGTGAGTTGTGATGCCACAGCAGTCTACTGAGGGTGACAAAATGAGACTCTGTCTCTAAAAAAAAAAAAAAAAAGAATAAAATAGACTTAATTAAGTTTAACCATGTTACTAATTGGGTTAAATGTAAATGACTTAAACAGTCCAATTAAAAGACAAAGACCATCAGACACATTTTCAAAAGTCATGACCCAGCACCCTACAAAAAACCCACTTTAAATACAAAGACATAAATAGTGTAAAAGGAAAGGAATAGGCTCGGCGCCTGTGGCTCAACAGGCTAAGGTGCCAGCCACGTACACCTGAGCTGGCGGGTTCAAATCCAGCCCGGGCCCGCCAAATAACAATGACGGCTGCAACCAAAAAATGGCCGGGCGTTGTGGCGGGCACCTGTGGTCCCAGCTACTTGGGAGGCAGAGGCAGGAGATTTGCTTGAGCCCAGGAATTGGAGGTTGCTGTGAGCTGTGATGCCACAGCACTCTATCAAGGGGGACATCTTGAGGCTCTGTCTCAAAAAAATAAAAGAAAATAAGATAAAAAGGAAAGGAATAGAAAAAGATAGAATATATTAACATGAACCAAAAGAATGCTAGACTGGTTATACTATATAATAATAACAAATGAAGTACATTTCACAGCAAATAATATAACCAGGGACAAAGAAGATAATTTCAAAATGATTAAAAGGATCAGTCCATCAAGAGAATATAATAATCATACATGTTTTTGTACCTAATAGCAAACATTTTAAATACATGAAGCAAAAACTGATAGAAATGAAAAAAGAATTAGACAAATCCATAATTATAGATGGACATTTCAATACCCCTCTCAGTAATTGCTAGAACAATTAGGCTGAAAATCAGTAAGAATATAGAAGACCATGAATAGCACAATCAACGAACTTGATCTAATTACCTCTTACAGAACATTTCATCCCACAACAGCAGAATACGCTTTTTTTTTTCAAGTGCAAAGGGAACATTCAGCAAGACAGACTATATATTGGACCATAAAACAGGAGTCAATAAATGTAAAAGAACTTAAGTCAAACAAAGTGTGTTCTCTAACCGTACAGAATTAAATTAAAAATCAGCAACAACAAAATAAAGTAACAGAAAAAAATCCCAATTACAACATGAGTCAAAGAAGAGATCAAATGGAAAAAAAAGTTATTTTGAATTGAATGAAAATGAAAACACAACATATCAAAATCTGTGAAAGGTGCTAAAACAGCAGTACTTTGGAAGAATTTCAGAGCACTAAACACATCTATTAGGGAAGAAGAAAAGTTTTAATTAATTAATTATTTATTTTGAAACAGAGTCTCCCACTGTCACCCTGGTGTCATAGCTCACAGCAAGCTCGAACTCCTGGGTTCAGGTGATTTTCCTGCCTCAGCCTACTGAGTAGCTGAAATCAATGGCCTCAGCTTTACTTTAAGAAAACAGAACAAGCGAAAATCAAATTTAAATAGAGGAAAATAAGGATTAGAGCAGAATTCAATGAAATAGCAACCAGAAAAACAGAGACTAATCAATGAAACCTAAAGCTAATTTTTTGAGATCAATAAAATTGATGAAGATTCTAGCTAGAGTAATCACGAAAAAAAAAATACACATGAAAGAGGTGGCATCACTATGGATTCTTCTTCTTATTATTATTTTTTTTGAGACAGAGTCTCACTATGTCACCCTTGGTAGAGTGCTACGGTGTCATAGCTCACAGCAACCTCAAATTCTTGGGCTCAAGCAATTCTCTTGCCTCAGCCTCCAACGTAGCTGGGACTACAGGTGCTTGACACAACGCCCGGCTATTTTTTTGTTGTACTTGTCATTGTTGCTTTAGCAGGCCTGGGCCGGGTTTGAACCTGCCAGCTCCAGTGTATGTGGCTGGTGCCCGAGCCGCTGAGCTACAGGCACTGAGCCATCGCTACAGTTTCTATAAGGGAATATTATAAATCACTTTTTGCCTACCAATTTGGTAACCTAATGAAACAAATTCCATGAAAGACTCAAACCACCAAAGATCATGCAAGAAAAACTGACAACCTTGACACCCCTATGTGTATTTTTTTTAATTGAATTTATAGTTAAAAACCTTCCCAAAAAGAAAACTCCAAGTCCAGATAGTTTCATTGGCAAATTCTACCAAACATTTAAGAAAGAAATAACACCAGTTCTACATCAAGTCTCCAGAAAACTAACCAAAAGAGAATACTTCCTATTCATCCTATTAGGTCAGGTCAGAACTACCTTGATACCAAAATCAGCCAAAGATATTACAAGACAACTACTATCCAATGTCTACCATAAATATATTGTGCCCAATAATACAAAATACAAATAGAATCTAACATGATATGAAAAGGATATTTCATGACAATTCAGTGTAATTTACCACATTAAACTGAAAAAGAAAAAAATATGATCATGAAGACAAACATCTGACAACAATCTAATATTCACTGCTGATTGCAAAAAAAGTACTACTAGCAATAAGGAAAAGAACTTTCTTAACCTGATTAAGGATAGCTAGAAAATCTGCATTCTTTGATTGGAAATGAGACAGGAAATGCCTACTCTCACTTCTATTCAACACTGTATTGGAGGTTCAGCCAGTGTAATTAGTCAAGAAAAAGAAATAAAAGGCATCTAAATTGGAAATAATAAGGTAATACCGCCCGGAACAGTGGCTCATGCCCATAATCCTAGCACTCTGGGAGGCTGAGGCAGGTGGATTGCCTGAATTCACAGGTTCAAGGCCAGAGAAGAGCAAGACCTCATCTCTAAAATAGCCAGGCATTTTGGCAGGCACCTGTAGTCCCAGCTACTCAGGAGGTTGAGGCAAGAGAATCGCTTGAGCCTAAGAGTTTGAGGTTGCTGTGAGCTATGACACCACAGTACTCTACCGGAGGTGACAAAGTGAGACTGTCTCAAAAAAAAAAAAAAAAAAAGGTAATACTGTCTTTATTAGCAGAAGACAAGATTATCTATGAAGAAAATCCCAAAAGAGTCTATAAAAATAAAAAACAAAAAATTTACCAGAACTAATAAATCATTGAGTTTAGCAAGGATATAGGTCACAAAATCAATTATATTCCTATATACCAACTAACAATTGGAAAAAAAATTTCAAAAACATAAAAATATGAAATACTGAGAGCCAGGAGACTCAATACTAAGATGTCAGTGCCCCTCAGACTGATCTATGGATCAATACAATTATAATCAAAATCTCAGCAGACTTTTTCTTTGTAGAAACAGACGAACTGATTCTAAAATTCATATGGAAACATGAAGGACTCAGAATAACTAAAACAACTGTGAAAAACAAAGTTGGGAGATAAACACTATCTGATTTCAAGACTTAGTATAAAGCTGCAGTAGTCAAGATGGTGTGATTCTCGAATGCAAACAGAAAAACAGATTGAAGGAACAGAATCAAGAGTTCAGAAATAGACCCATGCATATATCGTACAAAGGCAAGGTCCTTGATACCTCTGTCCAATGTACAAAGTCAACTCAAAGGAAAAAGAGTCTTTTCAACAAATGGTGCCAAAAAATTGGATATTCATATGAAAATAATAAACCTCAATCCATACCTTGTACCATACACAAAGATTAATTTGAAAAAGATTTTTCAAGATTTTTTTTTTTACACAGTGCTATGTGTAAAACCCAATTTAGAAATGGGCAAAAAATCTGAATAGTTCACCAAAGAAGATAAAAAGACAGCAAGTAATCATGTAAAAGATGTCTGATAGCACTAAGAATTATGAAAATGCAAGTTAAAACCATAGTGACACACCACACTACATGACTATGAGAATGGTTAAAAATGTTCAAACTGATGACAGAAGATATGGAAGAACTAGAATTCTCCTACACTGCTGGTAGGAAAGTAAAATGGCCACTAATTTGGGAAATAATTTGGCAATTTCTTAAAAAGTTAAAATTACACCTACCACATGATCTAGTCATTTCACACCTTGGTATTTATCTAAGACAAATGAAGGTGTCTGTCCACACAAAGGTTTGTACCTGAATGTTCACAGCAGCTTTGTCTGTAATTGCCAAATCTGGAGACAGCCCAGATATCCATCAACAAGTGCCTGAATGAACAAAATGTGACATCTCCAAACAATGGACTACTACTCAGAATCCTAAAAGAATAAATTATTGACACATGCGATAACATGGATACAACTCCGAATAATTACATGGAATGAAAGAGGTCAATCAAAAGAGTGCATGCTATATAAAATTCTAGAAAATAGAATTGGTTGCCTAGGGTGGGAGTAGGTAGTCAGGATGGGATGGACCAATTATGAAAGGGACATGAGGAGTCGTATTGGGGGTGATGAATATGTTCACTATCTTGACAGTGGTGAGCGTCTCACAGTATACACACACACAAACACACACATCAAAACTAAACTAATCAAATTATAAAGTTTAAGTATGTGTAGTTGGTTGTATATAAATTATACCTTTTTTAAATTAAATCATAGCTGTGTACAATAACGCAATCGTGGTATCAATTATACCTTGACAAAGCTGTGAAAACACACAGAACATTTAAAAGCCAAGTCAAAAAGATCTCTGGATTGTCTACTTTGTTGAATTAAATAGTTTAACTGTACTTTCATTAATTTGTATAGCATTTACAGTGTCTTCTAGGTTCTGGGTCCTATTCTAGTTTGCTTGTTTTTTTTAATAGAGACAGAGTCTCACTTTGTCACCCTCGGTATAGTGCTATGGCGTCACAGCTCACAGCAACCTCCAGCTCTTGAGTTTAAGTGATTCTCTTGTCTCAGCCTCCCAAGTAGCTGGGACTACAGGTGCCTGCCACAACACCTAGCTATTTTTTGTTGCAGTTTGACTGGGGCCAGGTTTGAACCCACCATCCTTGGTACGTGGGGCTGGTCCCCTACTCACTGAGCCAGCCACAGGTGCCACCCTAGTTTGCTGGTTTTTATAAAAAGATGTAGGCCCAAACTTTTACTCTCAAGTAGAAAGCAAAAGCATGTAGAAGACCAGTACTTTTACCTAGAACTGCTAAAACATCCAGTAAAATTCAGAAATCATCTGTGATGACAGCAGAGTTGTTGAAGTAATGAGAACTAGCTGCTGAAGACTCGCAAAAGGGAAGAACTTAGGAAAGGGAAGCTGCCCTTCTAGAGATGTTTTAATCCTGAAGGCACTGCTGATTCTGAACATGGGTAGGAGGCTGAAGATCTTGGCTGGGAGTCAGATAAGCTGGCAGAGCTCTGGGCAGGCACAGAGAAGGGCAAGTGGTTAAGTTTCCCCTCAGTGCTTCTGCTGACGACTAGGGTGGTGGGGGGTATGAGGCTAAAAAGCCAAACCAGAAACAGCCTCTGAAAAAGCAGAATGGAGGGTTTTTTAAAAAACCAGCTTTGAGAAATCAAGATTAGAGATTGGAAATTGTCAGAGTAAGGAACTCTACAGAATACACCAGGCTCTCAGCTGAAAATCCTAGAGAAGCTAAGACAAAAAGGAGGGAGATGGAGATTTTTTCAGGGCTGGAAACCCTCCTCAATTTGATGTTTAAGGTATGCAGCCACAGTTCTATTTGCCTCCTAGAAGGAAAAAAGGATAAATTTCCTCTGGAGGAAATAACACTATCTGAACCTCTGTGATTTTATACACAATGTTCAGCACCTAACAAAAACTACCAGGCATATCCATAGGCAGGACCACATGACCCAAAACCAAGAGAAAGATTACATTAAAAGTCAGCTGAGAAGAACTGACTGAACATAAAGTAACTATAATATAATATGTCTAAGAACAGAAAAGAGAATATGGAAAATAACAATGGATCAAATGGAAATTCTCAACAGAAAAGCAGAACATTAACATTAAAATCTGGCCAGGTACAATGGGCTCATGCCTGTAATCCCAGCACTTCGAGAGGCTGAGGTAGGAGGATCACTTGAGGCCAGGAGTTGGAGACCAGGCTGAGAAAGAGCAAGAGCAAGACCTTGTCTCCACAAAAAAAACAGAAAAATCATAGTTGTTTTACAGTCCTTAACAGCTGACTTTTACAAGTGGTGTGTGCCTATAGTTCCAGCTACTTGGGAAGCTGAGGCAGGAGGATTGCTTGAGTCCAGAAGTTTGAGACTGCACTAAGCTATGATGACACCACCACATTTTAGCTCAGGAGATAAAGCAAGACCCTGTCTCAAAAAGTAAAAAAATAAAAAAATAAGCAAACATTAAAACTCAATGGGCAGTAAATGGTAGATTAGACACAATAAAAGATCAGCAAACTAGAATATCTAAACCAAAATCTAGGGGGAAAAATGAATGGATATAACCTAGGAAAAAAGCAGTAAAGACACATGAGACTCAATGAAAAAACTCTAACATTTGTGTGATTAGAATCTTAAAAGGGAAGGGGTCAGTGATCAACGTAGAAGCAATATTTGAAGTTATATCTGCTAGGAAGACCCTGTATTTGGTAACAATCATTAACCTACAGCTTCAAGAAGCTCCGTAACCCCACAAAAATCAAATGTACTAAAAATACGCCAACACACTTCATAGCAAGACTGGTGAAACCGAAGACAAAAAAAAAAAAAATCTTAAAAGCAGATAAAAATAACAATCTTCTAATGCAGTGACAAAAACGATTTACAGCTAACTTTTCTACAGAAATGATGGAAGTCAGAAGACAATGGGGTGATGTCTTTTGACTACAATGTTAAAGAAAACTGCCAATTTATAATCCTATATGTCAAAAATATACTTCATAAATGAAAGTAAAATGGAGATGTATTCTAGGCAAACAAAACAGAGAAATTATCACCAGCAAACCTGCACTGAAAGAAGTACTAAGGAGAGTTCTTCAGACACAAGGAAAATGATCCCAGAGGGAAACATGAAATTGCAGAAAGTAATAAACAGCAACAGAAGAGGTAAATATGTGAATAAACATAGATGAATACAAACTCTGTAAAACAATAATGTAATATCTTAGGGAGTTTAAAATGCATATAGAATTAAAATGCATGCAACATAAATACAGAAGGCTGAAGGACAATAAATGCAGTGAATGTATTCTAAGAGGCCAGTGTTATCAGGAAAGTAGTAAAAGTGATTGCGTGTACTATTCTGTAATGAGTCAAGGTGTGTGCTGCCATCCCTTTGGTAACCAATAACAGAATAATTTAAAATTTTTTGTTAATACAAAAGAAGGTGCTAAAGTCAAGTCTACAGGGCCCTGGCTGTCACCATTGCTATGATGCCCTAGAGGGAAGAGTAGCATTTTTTCCTAGGCAAGGGTTTCACCTCAGCAGCTGAGTATGGGGCAGAGATAATCATTGCATCTAAAACCCTAAAAATTCTTCTACAGTCAGCCCCTCTCAGCTTCCCAAGTAACTTTCCGTGAGGCAACTCCATTCATGTATTCATTCGTTCCTCAGACAAATCCTTACTAAAGGGTGCTTGGCACTGTGCTAGGTGGTAGGCCTAAAGAAATGGACCAAAAACAATCCCAGTCCTCGACAAATTCACATTCTATTGAGACCGATAATTAAACCGGACCTCTCTTGAAATTTAAGTGTGCAAAGAGATCACCTGGAAACGCTGTATATCTAGGAAGGAACTTGCAATTCTGCACTTCTAACAAGTCCTCCAGTGAGGCTGATGTTGTTAATTGAAGGACTGCACTTTCAATTATAACTAATGCTGAGGACAACAGCTAGGATGAAAGTGTAGCTCAGAGAGGTGAAATAGCTTGCTGAAACTCACAGTAAATGGAGCCACTGGGATCTGACCCCAAATATATCCTATTCTGAAGTGCTGTGTGTATGATCTTTCCTGCCTCCTATACGGAGAGGGGAGGAAACTGGAAACGTGTAGTGTCTTAGCCTGCTTTGTCTTGTTGCAATAGAAGACCTCAGGTGGGGCAATTTATAAACAAAAGAGATTTATTAGTTTATGGTTCTGCAGGCTGGGAAGTTCAATGGCCTGGGGCTGGCCTCTGTCAAGGGCTTTCATGCTGTGTCATAACATGGAGGAAGGTAAAAAGGAGAGCTGGCATGTATGAAAAGGGACCAAACAGGAGGAGGAACCTCACTTTATAACAGCCTCCTCTCTGGGAACTAATCCATTTCTGTGAGAGTGAGAACTTACTCCCCAAAGATGGCATTAATGTATTCATGAGGGATCCACCTCCATAACCCAAACCACCTGCCACTAGGCCACAACTCCCAACACTGCTGCACTGGCAATTAAACTTTGGTATGAATTCTGGTGTGTACAAACCACATCAAAACCATAGCAGGACTTGGTGCCTGTGCCTCAAGTGGCTAAGGCGCCAGCCATATACACCTGAGCTGGTGGGTTGTAATCCAGCCTGGGCCCACCAAACAACAATGACGGCTGCAACCCAAAAAAATAGCTGGACATTGTGGTGGGCGCCTGTAGTCCCAGCTACTTGGGAGGCAGAAGCAGGAGAATCGCTTGAGCCCAGGAGTTGGAGGTTGCTGTGAGCTGTGATGCCACGGGCACTCTACCCACGGCGACAGGGGTAGAGGCTCTGTCTCAAAAAAAAAAAACTTGAGGCTCTGTCTCAAAAAAAAAAAACAAAAAAAAACCATAGCAGGTAGGGTGGGCATTTAATCCATACTTAGAGAAAAGTTGCCCAAGTTGGATTGTAATAGATGAACAGGAGTTTGTCCAGGAAAGAAGTAGGGCACGGAGAAGGGTCCTAGAACAGCAACTGGCATAAAAACACAAAGTACAGCCAGGTGCAGGGGCTCACACCTATAATCCTAGCACTCTGGGAGGCTGAGGCAGGAGGATCACTTAAGCCCAGGAGTTCAAGATCAGCCTAAGCAAGAGCAAGAGCAAGACCCTAAGAGCAAGTCTCTAAGAAAAAAATAGAAAAACTAGTTGAGCATGATTATATATGCCTTCAATCCCAGCTACTTGGGAAGCTAAGGCAGGAGGACTGCTTGAGCCCAAAAATTTGAGGTTTCAGTAAGCTACGATGATGCCACTGCACTCCAGCCTGAGCGACAGAGCAAGACTGTCTCAATGAAAGAGCAGCACCTTCCCCCAAATTTCTCTCTCTCTCTCTCTCTCTCTCTCACACACACACACACACACAAAAGGTGAGGGGTCTGGATTAAGAAAACTTGGATCTGAATGCCATTTCACTATGATGGGCTTTAAAATTGTGGACAATGTGCTGAGCCTCTGTTTCCTCAACTGTGAAATGGAGATAATCATAAGAGCACCCATCTCATTAGGCTGGTGTGAGGATTAAATGAAATGATGTGTACAAAAGGCTTAGAAAAGTGTGAAGCACAGAGTAAATGCTCAACAAACGTGAGCTCTGCTTATTAAAGTAGTTGGGACAATATAATGAATGAGCAATGGAAGGAATGAGAGTGTGTCAGGCAGAATGATTCCTCCTGTGCCTGGGACTGGCCTGACAGGGCAGGACACTGCGAAGGCATTGCACTTATTGCCTGTCCTGGACCTACCATTCCAAAGCACATTTGAAATGTGGGACCAGGACAGGCAATAAGTGGGGACCTAGGTGTATTCCTGGACATACCATTCCAAAGCACATTTCACTCCCAAAGCACCTTCATATCTGGTCAAACTCTTCCTAATGAGTCTAGAAAGTTGCAGGAATCATTGTCCTATTTTGTAAGTAGGGACACTGATGCCCAGAGAAGGGAATGTAACTTTCCCACTATCTCCTTGGTATTAGAGGCAGGAAGTGTGATGGTTAATTTTAGGTGTCAACATGACTGCATTAAAGGACACCTAGAGAACTGGCAAGGTGTTATCTCCGGGTCTGCCTGTGAAGGTGCTCCCAGAGGAGACTGGTATGTGAGTCAGTGGACTCAGTGGGGGAGTCCACTCAGTGTGTGTGGGCACCATCCAATCTAAGCTAAGACAACTTCTCCTGCCCTTAGACATGAGAACTCCAAACTCTCTGGTATCTGGACTCCAGAACTTACCCCAGCAGCCTCCAACTGAGGATTATACCATCCACTCCCTGGTTCTGATGATTTTGAATTTAGCCTGAGCCATGCTACCAGCATCCCAGGGTCTCTAGCTTGTGGATGGCCTGTCGTGGGACTTCTCAGCCTCCATAATCACATGAGCCCAGTCCCCTAGAAATCCCCTCTCATAAATCCTTCTACATGTATCCTGTTGGTTCTGTCTCTCTGGAGAACCCTGGCTGATACAGGGAGGCATTCCTTGCTCCCTGGCCAACACTCTTTCCAAAAAGACCTTAACACCATCTCAGGAGAAAATCAATAACCAAGATCTCCAGGGCAAGAGTTCTGGGATTTCCTACCTGACCCAAAGCTGTCAATTTCACTATTAGCACTGATCAAGAAAAGGAGCCTCTCACTTGTCAGAGTGATAGCAAGGATATACCTGGCTTTGCCCCTGAGGTGGGTAAATACTTCCTAGGGAAAAATTGTGGAGAAGGGCATATGGCGTTCAGAGTCAAGAGGCAGCAGGAACCTAATTCCTTGCCCTAATACAGCTCTTTCTTGGTATACAGAAGGGCTGCCACACTAGGGTAGGGTAAACTTCCTACCTAGTAGACTGCTTGGCCAACATAGCCACGTAGGTGACCACAAAGCTCTGAAACTTGGCCCGTTGTTCTTCCCAGCGGTCATCCACTGAGTAGTAGTTGGGGAGGGGTGCTCCAAACAGGATCTCGCTGCGCAGGAGGGAGCTCTTCAGATTGTCTGCAGAAAGTCCCTCATCCACATACCAGTAGAACTCGGGGTGTGTCATGGCCAGCTCTAGGGAGCCTGCAGGGGATGGATGGGAGCCTAAGAGCTCAGTCGGTCAGCTCCCACCAGCCTTCCCTCAAGGTCATCATGCCGGTCCTTCCTCCTAAGGTTCTGCCCTGCCAGAAAAGGCGTATCTGAACTCCACCCCATCCCCACAACCATTCTCTGGCCCTTCTCCAGGTCCCATCCCTAATTTCCCTAAGACAAACCCTACCTCAGCCTTCCTTCAACCCCCGTCTCTCCTGTCTTCCTCTGACCAGAGTCCTATAACCACATACTGGCCTCCTTCTAACCAACCTCACAACCAAGCCTCATCCCGTGCTTTCTTTAACTCTGGCCACAGGTGAAAGTCCCACATCCTTCATTTGTGTCTGCACCCAAACTTCCCTCTTTGCTCACACTCACCTCATACCCATGTCCAGCCCTTCTCACCTCGTCTTTGGGCCATGCCCAGCACTCTGCTCCAGACCCACTCGGCCTGGGTGAAGTCTCCCCTAAAGCCCTGGCCTAAGGACCTAAGTGCTGGTCCCATCGTCTCCCAGGCCCCGCCCCCCCAGCCCTGCTCACCCCGGATGTCAGCCAGGTCCTGCCCCATGCCATCATAGTAGATCTTGCCGCCCCGCTCCGTGGGAAAAAAGTAGGTCATGAGCGAGCTGGGCGGGGAACAGTAGGAGTAGGAACCGAGCGGCAGGTCCTTGAGCACTTCGTGGGGCTTCCAACAGAATTCCCGGAATCCCGGGTGGTCCATGATCTTGCGCTCAATCTCGTGGATCGTGACCAGCCTCTCACTGGTGAAAATATTGCGCTCTTCGTCACCGCGCGCCAAGAAGATGAGCTCGATGCGCCAGTGTGCGTGCGTCTGGGTGTTGGCACTCACGTACGCACGTGAGTAGTCCCAGCGTGAGGCTGCTCGGCGGGCACGACTCTGATTGGCCGCGGTGACCATGGGGGGCGGGACGCTGGGCTGGCGTCGGTCATTTATGTTCAACCGCCGGATCCACGGTTCTTCACTCTGGTTGGCTGCCAGATCCCCCAGAGGCGGGGCCTCACGCCGAAAGCGCCCGCTCTGATTGGCTGCTGGCTTTGAAGCCTTGGCAGCGTCCCTGGACCAACCCCAGCCACCGGGAGGTGCAGAAGAAGGGACAGTGCGGAGGGCTCTGGAGGCCTGCCGCGAGTGGTTACCGAGATGCAGCTGCTGCAACTGCTCTGAGATGAGGCGCTGGAGCGTCTCAGAGGTAAAGTCGGCCAAGTCGCGTCGGTTGCGCCCCCAGGATCCAAATTGGGACTTGAGCGCCAAGGCGAGAGCGTCAAAACGCTGTGAAGCCTCATGGTTGCGGATCTCAAAGGCGTTGTAAGAGATGTCAATGTCCAGTGGTGGATAGTAGAGAAACATAAAGGCCGATAGGGCCATGGGTATGCTGCAACCCAGGAAGAGCACCAGCCCCGCACAGCACGGATTGGTGAAGGCCCAGCCCAGGATACTCCAGAAGCCTGACGCTGGGGGCCGGGAAGGCAAGGTCCAGCGCCTCCAGCAACACTGCCCTTCTGCCCAAGGTCTAGGCCCCGGCTTCTGGGCCTTCCTAAAGCCTTCATCAGTTGCTTCCTCTTCCTCCTGTTGTTCCTCTAGCCACACGTCCTGCAGCAAGGGGTCATCTTCTGTGTCCATACCCTGTGGGAAAGAGATGGAGGGGATGGAGCCCTATGCAGCAATTTGTGCAGCACTGGGTACAAATCCTACCTACTCACAACCAACTGCTAATATCGTAGTGGAATTGCATCAAGCAGGCATTTAACTCAACAGAATTCAACCATATGTGCACAAAAAAAGAAAGAAAAATCCTGTATTTGCCCATCACCTCTCCCACCTAGATCTTGGCTTTCAAGGCCATAGAAAAAAAGAAAACCACAGCTCAATTGCAAACAGAAAACATATTCCTCCCTGTGTAAGGGATAATAAAGGGGAATTTTGACTACACATGATTTCCTAATTATTGCTGCATTCTCTGACCTCAGAACTCAAGGTCAACGTAAGATGTGACCCCACTTTAACCACTCTTACTTAATGATCAGTTGTAAAGTATCTTCAGAAAGCATAAGGGTACAAGGGAAAAAAACGTGATCTGGAGAATCAGATAGACCCTGGTTTGGGTCCTGACAGTGTGAACATTGGCAAGGCAGTGAGCTTCTCTGAACGCCAGAGTCATCATCCATAAAATGGAGGTGGCCATTTTTGCCTGGCATGACTGAGGGGTCAAGGGTGAAAGTACTCTGCAGTCTGTGTAGTACATTACACAGTTATTATCTGTCACATAAGTAGGTTTCTTTGCTCCCCTCTGGAACTGCAACATGCTCAGCCATTGCCCATAGTGCTGTGCCAGGGTTGGGTGCCCGTCATAGCTCTTCTAGAGAACCTCAATAGCTCCCCACCCCTCTCTGGGATACTGCAGCTGCAGCCACTGTTTGTCAAGCTCAGACCACTTAATATGCAGCTCCAGCAACATCAAACCTTTGGGCACAGGCAGGGGCCAGGCATCTGCCTCCCTGAGACTTGAGCTCAGCAGCAGGAGTGCCTGGCAGGAGAGGGCAGAGCTTGGCAGCCGAGGACTCCAGCGGGGTGGCCCAAAGGCAAGAGGCCTTCCGGCATCCCAGGCATGGCCTGTTCCCCTCGTCCTGCCTGCCCTCTCGACGGAGAGAGACTCATTATTCAGTTAGATGTCAGGCAATGAGAGGAGGAAGCTAATTATGCTGAAACTGGCTAATTAATGCTGCCTTTCCTATTAACATTCTCTGGAGTGCCCCGTTTCAATTAGATGGTCTGTCCAGGAAGAGAGAGGGCTGCTGTCAGTCCAGAGAAAGTGAAGAAGAGAGAGCAAGGAAAAGGAGGGAAACTGAGACAGCTACGGGACAGATCTAAGACAGAGACAGAAGGAAAGAGGAAAGAGACAAAGGAGAATGGAAGGATGGGGGGGCAGAGAGATGCAAATAGGGAAACAAAAGAGGAGAGAAACAGAAAGAGTGACTGAGGAGGGGTCTGCAGAGTGTGCGTGTCGAAGGAGGGGTGCAGCTCAGAAGACTTTCAAGGGAGAGGTCTGGGAGAGGCAGGAACTGTTCCTGTTGAAGAGATAATTAAACTTCCCATTTGTGATGCCCTCACATGAGCCTCCCAGCCTGCCGAGAAGAGAGGGGATAGTTACTGTTCTCTGGTCCAATTTGTATTCACACTGAAGGCAGCTCAGACTCATCCCATCTCCAAAGGGAAAATGAAGTTTGCACATGGAGGTGCAGGTGTGTGGCAGCCTCTGCCCTGTTCCTGGCCTTAGAGGAAAGAGGCTGATGGGAATGGGTTAGAGAGGGGCAGGGGCCATGTTTGCACTTTTTCTGGGGACTAATCCCATCCATGTTTCCCCTGCCCCAGCCTGCCTTGTGGGGAGTGTGGTTTACAGTGGGTAGGGGTGTGTGTGGGGAGAAGGTCAAAAGCCATGATTCTGAGTCACAGCAACACTCTCTGAGTGTCTTGAGAGTCCCTCCATCTCATTGCTATTCACCAGGAATGCCAGTCCCTTCCTCAGGTGTCCAAATCCAACTCATCTTTCAAGGCCTTGCTCATGTGTCACCTCTGCCAAGAAGCCATTCCAGTTCTGAACCCCTAGCTGCCTGTCTAAGCTTCTCACCAACCCTACCGCATTTTTTCTGGGATTAAAAATTACTGAGGGGCAGGAGGGGAGAGAGAATGCAGTAGAATGCTACAAGGTTTGGCTTTGGAGGCAGATAGACTTGGGTGCAAATGCCCAATGTATGACTTTCTCAGCCTCAGTCTTCCCATCTGCGGAATGGGGATAACAGTGCTGACCACAGAGGTTGTTGGAAGGATGATGTACACCACAGACTGATTACAGAGCTTGGTAGGTATGAGTGCTTGGGAAAAGAAGGCTATATTCTTTTATGCTCTACTTCCCCTCAAAGGCTAGGAACTCCTAACAAGCTCATGTAGGAGGTTGTATTTTCCAAAGATGGCTGCAACAATATCTGCCACTTCACATGTATATCTCATGATACCACTCTGACACTCTTCCCATCTGGGAAGGAATGGCTGCCTTCCTTCCCCTTGAGTCTGGGTAGGCTGGTAACTATGGGAAGGTGGTGCTCTCTTCCCTGTGAGGCTACGTAACAAAGGAAAAAGAAGCTTCCCCCTGGCTCTCTTGGGACACTTCTGGCATGCCATGCTGTGAGAAAGCCCAGACTAGCTCTGCAGACAGAGAGCCAGCATCAGCCACCACGCAATGTGAACACTTGAGTGAAGCTGCCGCCAGATAATCCCATCCCCCACTCATTGAGTAACTAACCCCCAGCCTTCAAATCTTCCCAGCTATGGCCCAGATACTATGCAGTAGAGCTAATTCACCTATCCTGTGCCCCGTCCTGAGTGTGAGCCACTGGTTGTTGTACGTCTCCACACTTGGGGATGTTTTGTTACGTGGCACTAGCGACTGGAACAATTACAACAGGGCCCTGCTCCAGCTCTGTGACTCCATGCCCTGCAGCAGCATTTGCTGGATTTAAGTGACCAGAAAATTAGGCCCAGCCACTGCATCTCCCAGTTGGAGCCCCACAGCCTGGGAAACATGAGCTCCAAGGGAGAGGGACTTGCTTTCATGTTCCCAGCTGGGTTCCCATGGCCTAAAATACCCCGAGGGTGGGGAGGGCGGAGAAGTGCTTAGCAGATATTCACCAAATGAGGCAAAAGGGGTCTCTGAAGGGGTTGGGTTAGGTATTCAATGAAACCTCCCCCTGGACAGAAAGAACAATCAGATACCAAGCAATATAAGCACGAGACAGAGAAGATAATTTCTTCTGGGTTTGGAAGGATCTGGAAGAGTACGAAATGGACAAGGCAGGAAGTGGATTTAATGGGTTCTTGGTATATCATGCCCCCTCACCAAGCCTGTACCTGCCTTCTCAGCCCACCCCTGAAATGAAAAGTTGCCATGTGGGAAATCACACCAGACCAGTGGTCAGCCAACACATCTCCAGGCCTGGCTTAGCCACCATCTTTCTGTGTGGCCCTGAGTAGATCCTGTCCTGTCTCTCCTCTTGAAACAGGGTGGCTAAGACCGGATTCTTCCAGCTGTGACAACCCTGGAGTCTCCAAGAAGCCCTGGGCAGCCAGGCATTCCCACCTCTCAGTCTGCAGACCAAGGAGGGTGGGCAACATCTGAGAGCCCCTCCCCCACTCCAAGGCCTCGCTGGTGGGTGGGGGTCTCAGCTGGCAGCCTCCTCCGAAGGCCCCTTCACAGCAAACTGTAAATTTGTTTTCCTTTCTTAAATGATGGGAATTGATTAGCTTATTAGTTAGGCGCTCCAGCTGCTCCATGGAAAAGAACCAAGAGTGCCTCCCGCAGTCCCCCTCATTGACACAAAGAGCTCAAAGGAGGCCTGTGATAATCCCTTTATGGTGTCCCATTAGGGTGGGCCCTGGGAGTGTTCTCCTTCACACAATAGCACTTGGAAGTGGTCAAAATTTAAACCCTGGGCCTCCCAGTGGCCCGTGAACCAAGGTGTTCACACAGCCACAGAATAAGGTCCTCCTCCTCTTGGGAAAGGCAACTGGGGCAGCTGCATATAAAGGGAAGAGCAGACCTTAGGGAGCCTCAGAAGAAGAACGGCCAGTTTCAAGGCCAGGCTTGGAGCAATCCAAAGCCACATCTGCAGCAAAATCCCAATTTTATAATAGAAAAAAAAAATTGACTATATGTAATATTAAAAAAAATTAATAGCAGTTATCTATTTGGGAGGATTGCAGGTGGTTTTTTATTTTCTCCTTTATACTTAACTGTTTCCATTTTTTCTGCAAATATCAGGTATAGCCTTACCTTTAAATTCAGAAATAAATGTTATTTAAAAATAGAACATGTGTATATATGTGGGGAAGACATTTTGCTAACAGCCTTCAAGTCTTTGAGGAGTTACTATACTAGGTAATGGGGAGTGCCTTGTCATCCAAGGATGGAGATCAAGGAGGGTTGGCTTAGGTTGCAGCAGGAGAAATCCCTGTAAGAAAGCAGAGGGATATAGGGAGTTAGTAAATGGCCAGTGGGCGAATGTGTGTGGCATTGCCTATTTCCTGCGATGGACAGAGGGGTCTTTAAATGAGCAGGAAGTAGATCATGGCCCCTCAGACCCAGAATGGACCTCAGTGCACACCTAGTCCAAGGCCTTCCTCTTGTTGGTAAATAAACTGACACCCAAAGAAGAGAAGGGATCACCCAGGGTCATTTTATCAGTGGCAGGACCAGGACTCTGGGCTCAAAGCTTTCATTCTGCTTCATCACGAGATTCTGGGGGCAGTTTTGGCAGGCCCGGGAACAACCAGGCCTGGAGAAGATGGCAGGTGGACCCAGTGAGCCAAAATAGGAAAGCTATTTTTAAAGCCCAAGGGAAAAGACATTCTTCAAGCCACCAGCCATATGGACTTGCCCATCTGGACAGAATGGGGCTTTGGTGAGAGGTGGTGTTACCTCAAAGACACCCCCAGCCCCCTGCAGGCATCACTGTTCTCCAGAGCAACAGGGCTCCCAGGGCTGAGGCCTCTGAGGCTCTGTTTATAGCTTCCATCCTCCGGCAAAAGCTGGCAGAACCCTTCCTTCTTCATCCCACCATCCCAGCCAGAGTATTAAAATGTAATCAAAAAATCACATTAGACATGCAGATTTGACTTAAAATACATATATGTATATATAGTTTAACAGCAATTAGGAGCTAATCAGCTTTTTCTTCCTGATTTGGGGTGTTTTGCCTTCCTGGTTCAGCTCTGGTCCTTGAATACTTCGGATCTTTGATTCTCTTACCCTTGGGCCAAGAGATTTAGGTAGACGTTCAAAATGAAATCTTTTGAATGGAACAGCTCTAGAGAAGGCAGGAAAGACAAGCAGAGGTCTTGGTGCCTCCTAGACACCATTGTCTTAAGTCCGAAGTAAGATTCTCTTACTTCTGAGAATCCATCACTCTGCAGATGCCTTGGCTATGTGCCTGTCATCCAGAATCCTAAATCCTTCCTAAGACCTGGATACTCCATCTCAGGCTGGAGGGCTGGAGAAGCACTGGACATATGGTGGTAAAACTGGGCAAAATCACGCAAGTGGAATGGAGCCAATCATCCAACTAGCTCAATGCAGAAACTCTGACACTTGTTGAGAGCCACTTATTTTTTGCATTGGCCAGGTCCCCTTATGCATTTTCTGTCATCCTCATATCAGCTCTGCAAGGAAGGCATTAGGGGCATCCCCATTTTACGGAAGAAAAATCAGAATCAGAGAGGTTAAGTGCTACCTGGTGGTCACACAGCAAATAAGGATCAGAACTAGAATTTGAACCTTGGATCTGCTGATCCCAAAGCGTGGGCTCTTGTTGCCATTCCAGGCAGCCTGTGTGTTCCTTAAGAGCCAAGGAGCCAAGATGTCAGCTCCCACTGCAAAAACTCCCAATGGCTTTGAGCAAGTTTGCACCATCCCCGTAAGACCTGAAATGCCCCAGGGTCTTAGCAATTCTACTTTTGGTGGGTGACAACTCGGGGCATGTTATAAAGGGAGTCTCCACCTCCTTCAATGGGATGTGGTTATGATAGTTAATTTTGCATGTCACCTTGACTGGGCCATGGATTGCCCAGAGACATTTGGCCAAACCAGATTCTGGGTGTGTCTGTGAGGATGTTTCTGGATGGGGTTAACATTGGCATCAATAGACTGTGTATAGCAGACACCCTCCCTATGGTGGGCAGGCCTGAGACTTGGACAGAATGAAAAAGCCAAGTAAGAGAGACCTCTCTGCTGACTGCAGGGGGCTTGGACATCGGTCTTTTCCGGCCTTCAGACTCAAGCTGAAACATCGGTTCTTCTTGGGTCAGGAGCCTGCCAGCTTCTGGGCTGGAACTTACACCACCCGCTCCCCTGGTTCTCAGATGCTCTCTGGAGCTACATACACCATGGGCTCTCCTGGGCCTCCAACTTGCCCCTGCAGACATTGGGATTTCTCTGCTTCCATAGTCACATAAGCCAATTCCTTGCAATAAATCTCTTTCTGTATCTGCGTGTGCATGTACATGCGTGTATCCTATTGGTATTTTTCTCTGGGGAACCCCGGTTAATACAATGGGACAAGGAGTATCCCAGAGGAGGTGAGGTAGAAAGCCTCATCCTGGCAGCTGGGTACTAGGGACCTCCCAGAGTCTTCTCTCAAGAAGTCCCAAGTCTACACAGAACCTTCAAAGAAAATGGCAGCAGTGCCAGGGAATGCCCTCCAAATCCACAGAGGAAGGGGTGTGGCTGGGTGACTTTCCATACTTGTGTGACCTCTTCTCCCCACAAAGAAGATCCTAAATCTGCCACCCCATCCTCCCTGCCCCAGGGCTGTGGGGCTGTGACTAAATTAGGCACCTGCTCCTGCCCTGTCATACCTGCTGCCCCCTCCAAAAGACCCAGGCCTTGTTGGCTCAATTTGCTGCCAGGAAATTCAAAGGGATGCATGTGACTATTCCTCTCCCAAAGAAAAGGTGGGCTTATTTATGGGGAGCCCAGGTGGGGGTGGAGGAGGGAAGGCAATTGGGTGGGGGCTGCGTGGTGAGCCTGTCAAGCCCCCCATTTCTCAGAGGAGAGCGGGCTGCAGAGATGGAGGGATGAAGGACGGCTGGCCTTCCCAAGCTGACAGCTGTTGAGGAAACTGAGGGCGCTGACTCGTAAACCCAACAGCTCAATATATATCAGGCAAACAAGCTTTGCTCAGGTCAATATATCACCTGAGGAAATGTCCTGGCCAACACCAGAGGAATCCAGCATTAATGGGCACAGCAGCCAGTGTCCCTTTCCCTGTTCTGGGTCCTCTCTCCAGTGGGCTGGGACAGAACTGGTCCCCCCCATACTAAGAGGGAATCAGAGTCTGAGAGCAACCTGGGCCTGATTGGCATGGGGGAAAGTAGCATAGACCGTTCAGTCTGCTACACCTGGATTCGCACCCTGGCTCTGCCACCAGCCAGGGACCCCAGGCAAGTCACAGTTTCCTTATCTGTAAAGTGGGGGTGGTGGCACTGCCCCCTTTGCTGAACCACAGCAACCAGTGTGATTACTGTGAACTCAGAGGCAGGAGCCCCTGCTGTGGGCAGGTCTACAAGCTAGTGGGTCAGACTCTTTTCTTCTCTGCTACAGTTTCCCAGGACTTCTGTATGAGTCAGAGCTTCTAGGTATGCCTGTTAATATGCAAACTCTAGGACCAGACCCTGAGGAGGTGGGCCCAGGAATCTGTATTTAAACATCTCTCTAGGTCAGCAGTTCTCAATCTGTGGGTCACGACCCCTTTGGGGGTCGAACGACCCTTTCACAGGGGTCACCTAAATACATCCTGCAAATCAGATATTTACATTACAATGCATAACAGTAGCAAAATTACAGTTATAAAGTAGCAACGAAAATTATTTTATGCTTGGGGGTCACTACAAAATGAGGAACTGTATTAAAGGGTCACAGCATTAGGAAGGTTGAGAACCACTGTTCTAGGTGATTCTGAGGCAGGTGCTCCAGGAGCATTCTTCACCTACCCAGGTCCCCTGGCTCTCTCCAGCAGGTGGCCTGCCCCTCCACCCCTACTGCTGAGGCACACCTGTGCCCTGGGGATGGACTCAGGCCGCTGGATCTTAGGCCAAGGTTTACTCCTCAGAATGTCTCTTCCTCTAGCCACCGGGAGAGAAGACATGATGGCATTTGGGCTAGGAACAGGACATCATGACCGGAGAGGGAGACATAAACCGGCCACTCAGATATGCCAAATGCCTCTTTTTGGTGGGTCCAGGCAGTAAGGAAACAGAAGACCAAGGGCTTACTATCTTCTAGGCCACTCGCAAGGGGCTTAAGTGGGGAGTTTACCATCCACTGAGCACCACCGTATGTCATATGCTAGGTGCTTTATTAATTTATGTCATCTTTGATCCAATCTCCACCCTAAAAGGCTGCTTGCAGATGGAGTGGGCTGGAGGGATATCAAAGCCACCGTACTCTGCAGCTCAAAGGAATTCCATGCAGGGCCCACTTGGGCCCCTCTTCCATCCCCACACCTACCCACAACTAAGGCCTCACCACCTACACCCCTCAGCCCTGGATCCCACAGCCCATGAAGCAGCCTTGCACCACTGAGACAAAGACAATAAAAGCTTAATAAAACCAGCAACACTTACAGAACCGGGGAAATACGACCAGGCTCCCAGATGCCCTTGTCCTGAAGGGTCAGAAGGTTCCCAGAAACACTCACTGCAGGCCTCGGCCTGCCCGGCCCATCCACCAGCCCTGCCCCACCCATGAGAGGCTGGAGACTGCAGCTGCCGAGCCCAAGGACCCACTGGGCCCAGCTCTCAGTCTAACTCTCCAGCCCCAAGCCTGCTAGGTTAATAAACAACAAAGAGATCTCCACAATATATGACCAATAACCACATCCATAAAACCCAAATTGGATTCCTGCCTGGCTGATGAGCTCAGGGCTCTTTTCTCTCTGAGACCTGATTAGCAGATATGTAAAACAACTCCCCCAGCATCTCATATCAGGCTCTTCCTGCAAGTTCAAGTTCAGGGGCTGGTGGAAGGTAGGGAGCTGCAGGAAGAAACAGCAGGGGATGGGAGTAGGGACCTACCTGGCTATGTGGTCCTGCTGTGTGCCTTAGATCAAGCCACTTAACATCTCTGGTGGGAAGAGATGTTCTCTAAACTCTTTGCCTCTGACTCTCAGCTGCTATCTCCTTGGGGGAGGCACAGCAAGGGGAGCTAGAAGCTGGGGAGGGTCCCTTCTCTTCTATTCAGAGGCTATGGAATAACTGGAGGGGACACTCACAGGGATCAGGCCAACAAGCAGGAACAGCTGAATTGCCACGTGCTGGGTGCCACCTGTCTGTTCCTAGCTCTGGGGAAGGCGTTGGAGGCTACCTTCTGCCCAGTCCCAGCACACTCAGACCATGGTACCAGGGATGCTGCAAAATTCCTCTGAGCCCCACACCACCCAGAGAGAAGCTATAAGGTATATTGGAAGCTACAGGATACAAAGGCAAAGTGTCCTAATGACTGACTGGCCTGGGATGGGGGCTCTACCCCTAGCCTCACTGCCTAGAAAGGAAGCGAAATCCTCAGGGCAAATCTCTTTTCCTCTAAGGACTGGGGGCTCCCTCACCCCCTGCTTGCTGTGTGGGCTTCCAGAGAGCTGAGAAGCCAGCAGCTGCTGGAACAGGCACAGCAAGGAGATGGTGGAGGCGGTGGTCCTTGTGTCCCGGAGCCGGAGCCATTTCTCCTCCCGTCCTTTATCCTCCGATGGGGGGCTGGATGATATTGGATCTGTGCAGATCAGTTCCCTGCAGGTTTTCTCCTCCGAAGAATTATTTCCAATTTACAAACAAGAAAACTGACGCTATAGAAGTGAAAGGACTTACTTGAACTTGATTTCTGCTAAGCTTAGTACTTTTTTCACTGTGGTGGGTTTTATTTGAGTCTTACATGTGTGAAAACTCTGAGTCCTGGAGTCGGCCCCCCCAACCCCATACTGGGGTGTATACACACACACACACACAGTGTTTGCCCCTGAGCCATTCAGGCCCAAGTCTAGGTATAGCATGGCTGGGACAGTGAGTCCCATGGAAGGGAGGAGGATAGAACTATCAGGGACTGACACTGAACTTCCCATCCAGGGGACTCGCACCTGCAGCTCCTACACAGTTCTGTGGCTCTTGGGGAAGGTCCCTGGCTTCCTTGTTGAGTGACAGCTCAGGCACATATAGGGAAGAGAAGTGTCAGTCCAAGGAAGTGGGCTCAGTCCCCTCCTGGGACTGCACAGAGGCCCTGACACTGACCCTTGACCTCAGCCCAATGTCCATGACCACACAGCTGCCTCTAGGTCAGGGCTGGTGCTGAGCAGCTAGAGCAAAGGGCCCAGGAGGTAGTGCAGATCCTCAAATGCTCCCCCAAATCCCCTGCCTTTCTCCTCAAATGCTTGGGAGGTCCTCAGCCCAGGACTAAGTACTGCTGCTCCTAGCCCCAGGGGCTAGGGGAGACCCAGTGAAGCTACCTGGGCTCAAGAATCCCAGTCCCCTTCCCTGCTCCCCACCCTGCTCCATGGGGAAGTGCTATCCAAAGTGGACTGGTACATCCCCCCCCACCACACACACCAGTCCTTCCACAGTAAAGAGGCTGTGTCTCCTATTTCCTTCTGAACTTGGGCAAGTCTCTCCTCCTCCCTTGAGTCGAAGAGGAGGGCTGGATTCAATGAGCTTCCAGGTATCTCTCAATTCTGTCATTTGAAGTTCCAAAAGGGTCAGGACATAAGAGTGTGACAGGAAAGAAAGTGAGGGTGGCTTAGGACCAAGAGGCCAGCTGGAAAGGGGAGGGAGGTTGTAGATTCCTCTTTCAGCTTTCAGCCTCCTGGGTCCCCCCATCCATGCCACAGTCAGGAGCCAGAGGAGCCCCATGACCAGTGGGTCCTGCAGAAAGAGCGGGGAGGGAGAGTGCAGTGAAGGGACAAGCCTCAGGGACTCAGACCACCTCTCTCCAACACTGGGCCCCTTATTAGTCTGGAGCAAAGGGAGCTGGCTGGACAGGGAAAGCCTGGGCATGCTTCAAGGTAAATCTGCAGGGGGAGAACTAGCCTACTTACTTGTTCAGGTTGGTGAGAGCAGGAATGAAACAATTAATTCTTATTCAAACGCTGTCCCAGCCATGGGACATGGTGCGGAGAGCAGCTGCTTCCTCTCCCCAACTCATTTCCCTATAAACCCACCCTCTGAGCACTGGAGCAACCTCTGAGCAGCGACAACTGCCCCATCACCCCAGAAGGGAATATGTGCAGGGCTCTCCCTAATCCACAGCTGAAGCTCCCGCTCCCCAAGCTTTTCTGACCCAGAGGCCACCTCTAAAGAGCAGGGCAGCGCTTCAGCTTTTCCTGGGATGGGGAACATTCTTTCAAATTTGGGGTGGCGGACAAAAAAATGGCTCTTCTTTTTGTCAGTACTTAGGGTCAAGCCCTGCCAAATCAAAACCCTGACTGTCAGAGTCCATCAGCTCCATTCATATATTTACCAATTCACTCATTCATTGCCTTACTTCATTCACTAGTCAGTGCTCGCTGTCTATAAAAAAGGACTTTCTGTTAAATCATCATAATCTTAACTTTGAGATGTCTTGAACTCCTTTCCTCCCGAAGGCTGCATGAACCTTCTCACCCCAGATCTATTCTCATGCTCATTAATGCTCAAGATTGCCTCCTGGCTGACAGGTCCCCGTTCATCACAAATTCCTGGCTCTGTTATTCTGGGATCATCTGCTCAAAGTCTCTGGAACACCAGGTCAGAAAGTCAGGAACCCGTGTAGGGAACGTGCAACATTAACTGCCTGCATATGCTCTGCCAGCCTCTCCCAGCTTCCCTGGCTAAGGAAGGTAAGGAGGGGTTTTCCTCTTCAGCGGCTGTCACTTTTTCCAAAGCCTGATTTCTCTTTAGCTTAGCCTCATGCCTGGACTCAGGAAGGAACCAAAACCAACATCTGGCCTTTGTGAAGTCACAAGATGATACTTTAAAAAAAAAAAACAACGAATAGTTTTCAACCAGAAACTGCCCACATACAATCGTGTCCAGAGGGAGGTAAGTCCCAGCTGTGTCTACATGGAATGAAAAGAGGAAACATCTGGATCAGAAACAGCAACGTCTTGCCAGTCTGCCAGATGCTGCCCACATCTGGACATCCAAAGTGATCTGTTCGTTGGTGGCTTGGCAGTTAAGAAGCAAATGGTTGGCTCGGCGCCTGTGGCTCAACGGGCTAAGGCGCCAGCCATGTACACCTGAGCTGGCGGGTTCGAATCCAGCCTGGGCCTGCCAAACAACAATGACGGCTGCAACCAAAAAATGGCCAGGCGTTATGGCGGGTGCCTGTAGTCCCAGCTACTTGGGAGGCGGAGGCAGGAGACTCGCTTGAGCCCAGGAATTGGAGGTTGCTGTGAGCTGTGATGCCACAGCACTCTACCCAGGGTGACAGCTTGAGGCTCTGTCTCAAAAAAAAATTTTGTTATTTACATTTTACTTGCTTCAAAAAATAAGTCATGAATAAACTAAAAATCTGAATTTATGTAAGTTATTAGATATAGGGCAATACTCCATACCTATTTACATGTGGGGCTAAGGTTTTTTGAAGAAAAATAGGTATGTTGGTTGTAGGGGCAACTGTGTCTCAGTGTTTTTTACATGCTTTGGTGGCTGTAATGTTGGTCATTTGTGCGATAATTGTTTCTGAAAGAAATTATATTCTTTTCTCAGAAACTTTCAGATTATTGCAGCATACATATCCTGACTTAAAAGATAAATTAGTCTTGTCAGATTTTTTTTGAAAACATCTTTGGACCTCAGAGTGTATTAATGACTGAAGAAAAGAGTTGTAGAGAAATAGGAAGAGAAGCCAGGTACATTTTTCAGGTGTGAATTGGAGTGATAATTCTGAGAAAAGTGTAATTTATAAATTTGGAAACTCCTTGTAAAAAGATACACATGTCTTATTTTGGAGGTCAAAACACGAAAATTTGGTTTATAAACCATCCAATTTAGGTGTGATTTATTCGTAGCACCAAAGATTTGTAAGCCAGAAGTTTTCTGCTTGAAACACTATTTTGGGAAATCTGTTTAGATGGACATCTTTTCAGTGAGCAGGGTAAAAATTAGCTAGAGATGTTTAACACATTTCCTTTCTTTCCTTCAACACAAGGAAATGCAGTCAGAGAGTCTCCTGCAGCTAAATGAATTGTTTTTTTGAATCATGTATCAGTGAAATTGGAAATATGCCCTGGCATTTGTGCTCTTCTCCTGAATCACTAGGCACTCTTTTTATCTTTCATTCATGAGCACCTTAGAATCTTAAAACATGTGGAACACTCCTCTTAAATCACTACACCCCAGTTCAAATGTCATTATTCATTTATTCTTTCAGATTCACTTCCCCCATGCCTGCCCTTCTATCTGTAACTGAAGCTTTTTTTATATGTGCTGAAAACATTGTGATTCTAGAAGAAACAGCTATTATTTGCTGGAAAAATAACAAGAACTTGAATGAGAAATGAAATACAGTCATAGACTACCTTGTGGCTCTACTGTCAATAATATTTACATTATCATGTTAATAATGTAAACTCTGAGTATTGATTTAACCAATAATCAGTATTTTTGTGGTGAGGGATTAGAAAGTGGATAGTTAACATACATGCATAAGAAACAGCCAAAGGAGGATGAAAAAGAGGTGGGAGAGTAGGGGCAGTGAACTGGTTTTTATTGTAAGCTTTAAAAACTATGTACTTGTATTACTTTCATAAAAATAAAAGTGACACACAAATGTGAAAAGAAACTAAAAAATTGGATCTTTTCATCATAGATTTCTTGGTACAGCTACTGTGCTCTAAAGTTAAATACAATACCTTTCTTTAGCTTCTGTATTCAGATATATTGTAATCAGAATGATAAGAGCATATACTTTGCTCTTTGGGCCCAACAGATTGTTAAGAGCACTACATTTTAAGTGGACTTTATATTTTGGATGCGTGTTGAATGTTTAAAATTTAAAACAAGCTTCTGCTGAATTTCTTTGTTAAATAGTTTCCTTTAAAGATTAAACAACTTGACCTTTTCTGTTAATTTTATTTTTATTTTTTTATTTTTTTATTTTTCTTGTAACAGAGCCTTATTATGTCAACCTGGGTGGAGTGCGGTGGCGTCACAGCTCAGAGCAACCTCAAACTCTTGGGCTTACGTCATTTTCTTGCCTCAGCCTCCAAAGTAGCTGCGACTACAGTCACCTGCCACAGCACCTGGCTATTTTTTTGTTATTGCAGTTATCATTCTTGTTTAGCTGGCGCCTCAGTGTAAGTGGCTGGCACCATAACCACTGTGCTACAGGCACTGAGCCTCTGTTTAGTTTGTTTTAACAAGTATTCTTTTGGATACTTCTAATTTCTTCCCCTTGTCCTCACAGTGATGTTGTTATCCCTCAAAAACTTTAGAGGCTAGTGATTTATCAAATATTATAGCATAACGAAGTCAGTACTGTAAAATCAAAACTGATTTTATTATTGATATTCAGGATCTTAACCACTTACAATAAGCTCTGCCATGGTTTTTCTGCTTTGTTGTGCAGTCATTGTTAAGTATGGTGATACATCCATAGCGAAGCTGTGAGTTTTTGGGAAAGAAGCTAGGGTTGATTGCTTGTCAAGTGGGTTTATTCTTTTGTTTTAAAATCAGCTTAGGAAACATGAGGGGAGAGATTCTTGGAAAAAATTTATTGGTGGGTTGATTGATAACTGCTGTGAGGAACAAAGCATAGCATACATGTGCTGTCATTTAACTGCCTCTAATCAGAACCTAATCTGTTTATTAGCTAGTTCAGAAAAGGTCCTGTCTTGAAATTTTCAGGTAATATTACAGTTCATATTTATTGAGTGTTCTTAAGCTTCAGGTGCTTTTCAAAGAGCTTTTAAGGCATTACCTCACTATTAATCTGCCCTACAAGGCTATGAAATATGTATGTAAGATAGCTTGTTAAGAGAGGGTTAATTGGCACAACTTTTCTGAGAGATGGTTTTGGAACTAGGTGTGGAAAAGCTGATGCTGTGGCTCATGCCTGGAATCCCAGAACTTAGTGCAGGAGGAATTGCTCGAGGCCATGGGTTTGAGACCAACTTAAGCAACATAGCAAGAGCCAGCTTTTACTAGAAAAAAATTTCTCTTTTCATCTAGCAAATCGGAGTCAGTATTAATCTTACAATAGAAACAAATAGAAAAGTGTTCAAAGATGAAGTTTTAATGTTTATTGCAGTATTGGTAATATATTAGGATAACTCTTAACTGTAGGAGACTGTTTAAACTATGGATAACTAAACAATCGAATATTATTCATTCATGGAAAACAAAGATGCTGAAATAAGTGCTTAGGATAAAATTGTTAATTTCTCCTACTGTATATTGAGAGAAAGGAAAGCAGATTTCAGAACAGTACCAAAATTATGATTCCATCTTACTTGGTTTTTAAAGTTTTTGTGTGTATTTTTACACAAGAAAGTGTCTGAAAGTATATATACGCCAAAATATTATAGTTGCCTCTGAATGCGAGATTTCAATGATTTAAAGCTTAATTCTTCTTACTTGTCCGGTTTTCATTCAGCCATCATTTGTGGCACTATTACTGTGACCGCTGTTGTGTTTTCTGAAGTGATAATGTATCATTTAAAATCTGATAGCATATTTTAGGAAGGAAATTACAATTTTATAATTTTTTTAATTAAATGATTAAAATAATGACTTTTGGTCATTAAAGTGATATGTTCAGTTACTTGGAAAATTAATTTATTTGCAACAATTTATTCATGAGAAGTGCAGAATAAAACGAGGCCTTCGTGGAATGTGCTAACGCCTTTAGCCAATGTGATGCTGGGGGGAGGAATCACCTTCATTTGTATGAAATCTGTGTCATCTCTAAGGTAGCCCTTTTTCACGTGAGAGGAGAGATGTTGATTGTGTGATCTACATTGCTTTTATTTGAATCAGAAATAAAAGTTCACCAGGGTTTATTTTGAAAACAGTAGCTTTTTAATGATGAGGAACCATAGATGCATAATTTTAATTTTTTTCAAAATTTTGTTACAGACAACTACAAGAACAGCAAAGACAAAAGGAGCTGGAACGGGAAAGACTGGAGAGAGAAAGAATGGAAAGGGAAAGGTTGGAGAGGGAGAGGTTAGAGAGGGAGCGGCTGGAGCAGGAGCACCTGGAGAGAGAGAGGCTGGAGAGGGAGCGGCAGGAGCAGCTGGAATGGGAAAGAGAACGCAGGATATCCAGTGCTGGTAAGAAATTTGCAGGCTTTTCTGTTTTTGTATCTGAGCTCGGATGATGTTTTTTGCAGTCATGTATGAAAATACTTCACATCTGAGATGTAAGCAATACAATTTGAAATTTTGAAAAATACACAGCAATTGCTACTTTAACATTTTATTTTTCATTTCTCTCTGTATTGCTTTTATTGCTTGGAGATTTAAAGAAAGCTCTTGGAAATTTTTATTCTGGCATTCTAATTCTTCTAACTCCTTATAAATTGGCTATAGAATGTAAGTAAGTGTGTTTTTATGGGAAATTTTTTGTATTAGTTGAACTTAGAATATATTTCACCTATGAGACCATTTAAATTGTGTCAGATTTCTCCGGTATTATAGTACCGTAATTCAGCAGAAAATTTGCTAAAAGTTTTTGAAGGAGGAATTAAGACAGTAGGTAAAGAAAATTCTCTCTGAAACTTTATAAATCTATTTTCTAGTGTTGTTAAACATTAGTGAGAATTACTAATCTGGTGGAATTTATTAAAGACATAAGAATTAGATGGCTGAAAGTTTGGGTTGGGATATTTTAACATTCATTATAGGATTTATTTTTATTCCTTATGGCATTACAAGTTTCAGTGTAGGTTGATCAAATATTGATTCATTGGTTTATTGTTTAATTAGTTTGTTTTTAACTACCTAATTATTTTCTAGAGTTATGGCAAAGAAAACAAAACTTTTCCACAAATAAGCATTGAATGAATAGGAAATTCTTCGCTCTTTGTAGTAAATAAATGTTTTACCAGTTTTGCTATTTGTTGCTTAAAAAAAAAACAACTAGGCTGAGCGTAGTGGCTCACACCTGTAATCCTAGCACTCTAGGAGGTCTAGGCGGGTGGATTGCCTGAGCTCACAGGTTCAAGACCAGCCTGAGCCAGAGCGAGATCTCATCTGTAAAATAGCCAGGCTTTGTGGAGGTGCCTGTAGCCCCAGCTATTCCAGAGGCTGAGGCAAGAGAATTGCTTGAACCCAAGAGTTTGAGGGGTTGCTATGAACTATGACACCATGGCACTCTATCAAGGGCGACAAAATGAAACTCTATTTCAAAAAAAAAAAAAAAACAACTAAATTTATTTTATTCTTCTGTTTATGGTCCTATACATGTAATTTTAATGTCCTTTTAGTGGACTAAATGACAAAAATTAAGATAACTACCAGCCTTTTCTTATAAAGGATAAATTAATCCATTTAATTTATTAATTCACTAGTTAGGTAAAAAGAAAACTGATTTCGTCCTCTTTCAGATCTCAAAATGTATTTACAAGTTAAAATATTCTTGGATGAAAGTAGTTATTTGCACATGTGCCTAATTCTCTGGTACTAACTGTAGTCTACGTTGACTCATTTTATCTGAATGCTGGTTGTGTGACTTCACTAGCTCCCTTTTTCTCTCTCCTTTTTTATCCTGTCTCTTGCTGCTGCTTTCCACCTCTGTCCAGCTCCATCTTCAGACAGCTCCCTGTATAGCGCTCCACTTCCTGAGTATTCCAGTTGCCAGCCTCCTTCAGCACCTCCTCCATCATACGCTAAAGTCATCTCAGCTCCAGTGTCAGATGCTTCTCCTGATTACGCTGTAGTGACTGCTTTGCCACCTACTTCCACACCCCCTACACCACCACTGCGACACGCAGCGACACGTTTTGCAACATCTTTAGGTTCAGCCTTCCACCCTGTTCTTCCCCATTATGCTACAGCTCCTCGTCCTCTGAACAAAAACTCTCGACCTTCTTCTCCTGTGAACACACCCTCTTCTCAGCCTCCAGCTACGAAGCCCTGTGCCTGGTCTACTTCCAGTTTTTCGCCCCTCCCTCCATCTCCTCCAATAATGATTAGCAGCCCCCCAGGCAAAGCTACTGGTCCAAGGCCTGTCCTCCCTGTTTGTGTTTCTTCTCCTGTGCCCCAAATGCCTCCATCACCGACAGCACCCAATGGGCTGCTTGACTCTGTAACATATCCAGTGTCTCCACCGCCTACCTCAGGGCCAGCAGCTCCTCCGCCGCCGCCTCCACTGCCTTCCCTCGCATCACTGTCACACTGTGGATCTCAAGCTTCTCCTCCTCCAAGCACCCCTGTTGCCTCAACTCCCTCATCCAAGCCTAGTGTTCTCCCTTCTCCCTCTGCAGCTGCCCCCGCCTCTGTTGAGACTCCTCTAAACTCTGTGCTGGGAGACTCTTCTGCTTCTGAGCCAGGCTTGCAGGCAGCCTCTCAGCCGGCCGAGACTCCAGCCCAACAGGGTAAGGCTTTCATTATTGCTTCTAACAGCTAATCACTTGAAAATATGTAGCAGAAACTTCAGTTGCCTAGAAGAATGGGTAGAATGGTTTTGATAGTTGAATATCTGTATGCAGTAGTACTATGTATTTAAAATGTTTTAATTTAAAATGTTTTAAAATTTAAAGTAGAGGCTTGGTGCCCATAGCACAGTGGTTATGGCGCCAGCCACATACACCAAAGTTGGTGGGTTCGAACCTGCCCCAGGCCTGCTAAACAACAATGACAACAACAAAAAAAAAATAGGCAGGCGCTGTGGCAGGCACCTGTGGTCCCCGCTACTTGGGAGGCTGAGGCAAGAGAATCGTTTAAGCCCAGGAGTTTGAGGTTGCTGCGAGCTGTGACTCCACAGCACTCCACCAAGGGTGACATAGTAAGACTGTCTCAAAAAAAAAAAAAAAATTTTAAAGTAGAAAAATTAAGTTAATGTGTACTATTAGATTAATTGCATTTGGAGGATTAAAACAAAGAATTTCCATATTGAGCTAGGTTTTGTTATCTTCTGCAGTATTATTGTTAAATGTGTTTTCTAGTATTTTTTAACAGCCCCCATGATAACGTTTCTTTCAGTAGGAAAACTTCATTTGACACTTTCACTCTGCCATACAATAACTATATGATCTAAATTATATTTGTTTAGTTTCTGGGAAACATAGAGATATGTTCAGTGCTCAACCGTAATCATTTAATACATCATCTTACAGCTGGGTGTGGTAGCTCATGCCTGTAATCCCAGTAATTTGGGAGGCTGAGGCACAAGGATCACTTGAATTCAGGAGTTGGAGACAAACCCAGGCAACATAGCAAGATCTTTTCTCTTAAAACAATAAAATTCAGCCAGCCATGGTGGCATGTACCTGTGGTCCCAGCTATTTGGGAGGTTGAGTCAGGAAAATCACTTGAGCCAAACAGTTTAGTTTGAGGCTATAGTGAGCTATGATTGCACCACTGCACTGCAGCCTGGGTGACAGAGCAAGACTCTGCCTTTAAAAAAAAAAAAAAGACTAGGCAAATTGGCTCACACCTATAACCTGGGCTCTCTAAGGCAGAAGGATCCCTTAGCTCAGGAGTTTGAGATCAGCCCAAACAAGAGTGAAACCCCCTCCTACCAAAATACCAAAAATGAGCTGGGTTGGTGGTGTATACTTGTAATCCCTGCTGCTAAGGATGCTGAAGCAGAAGGATAGCTTGAGCTCAGAAGTCTGAGGTTGCAATGAGCTTTGATTACGCCACTATACTCTATGTAGTTGGGGCAACAGAGTGAGACTCTTTCTCAGAAAAATAATAAATAAAAAAGAAGAAGCTGCTACATCATCCTAGAATTTCCTTTGGAACAGTTCTCATCTTAGGCTTTTCCTGTATTACACTTACCCTATTGGCCTTTCAGAACAGGAGGCTGCCTTGACCCCGTGGAACATCCTGACTTTGTAGGATGGGTAAGGAGGATGGTAGGCTTCCTGTATGTCCTAAAGGGTCAGGGCCCCAAATTACAAGTAGTGGGCTGAAGAGATAATTGAGAGAGAAGAGCATCCTCTACAGTTTTCTCCCGCTTACCCCGGACACCTTACTGTTATGGTAATAGGGAAGGGAGGGTGTAATCTCTAAGTGGATTATTTGTTAATTGAGAAGGACCTAGTTCTGTACATAAATAAGAAGAGGCTAAGCAACCCTAGTTTTTAAAAATACAATTTAGGGAGTATTGCAGAAAGGAAGCTGAAAACAAATTTGTACTAAGACAGTGTTATAGACTGGATTTAAACCTACCTTTAAAAAAATCTTAGTTCCTAGGATTAAAAAGGCTTATTGCTATGTGTATATTTTTGTTACTGTTGTGGAGTTTGCTTAAAAGTTGTGTCAAAATTCTAATGTGTTACAACTTAGTATCAATGTAAGAGTAAATACTGGACGAGAGAGGCACAGCCTACCAGATTAAGGGGTCTTTCTGCTGTAACATCCCACAGAACAGGGACAGCCTCTTGCTCTGTACACTTTTTGGAACAATTTTGTGTTTTCTGCTTGTGCAACTGCTCAAGCTGAAAAAGTTAACAGTTACCACTCAGTACAAATAGCGGGGTTTTTTTTTGTTTTTTTTTTTTTTTTTGTCCTTAAACACTCCTTAAGTAGAAATTCCTACTCTTTCAGTATTCTGTTACTAAATAAACATGTTCACTCCCTCTCTGGTTTTATACTCCCTTTGTGATTTGAACATTTCTCTTCCTACCTCCCATCTTGTAGGATAAAACTGTTCTGTGAACTTCTAAATTTTATGTTTGTTTAATTATTTCTGGGAGATATTTTGAGGTTTCACTTTGTACTAGTAAATTCCTTTACTTCAGTGTGATTCTCAACCCTGACTACACAGTGAATTGAAATTTGAAAATATTTTCAAAATACGAAAGAGTGGGACTCGGCCCTCTTTCATATTTCTAATCTAGCCACTTTGTCTCTAAATAATTAAATATGTCTTCATGATTATAGAATTTAACTGTATCACTTAATGTTTACACGGACTATTTGGGGTTGGTTATTTCAAATGGTACTAACTGCCATCATATGCACCAGTTTGTTTTTTTTTTTCTTTCAGGAATATACTTACATCATTTCCAAATTTTGTAAGCACTTATTTTATTTACCAAACCCCATTGAAAAAAATGAGATGATCTGTTGCATAGTTGTATTTCTAAAGCTCTTAACACTAAAGTAAATAGTTATATACACTTTGCCTTTGCATTTTGGTATCTTTAAAAAAACTGATTCAGACTTCAAACATTATGATAAGTTGGACCCGTTAATGTGTATAAATGTTTGAGTCAATTTAGCTTGGCTTTCTTTATCCCTTTCCACGTAAAATATCATCACTCTGCCCTGTTGTTAGTGGTCTCACTTCACATTTCTTTCTCTCAGGCATTGTCTTAGGACCACCTGCACCTCCACCCCCTCCACCGCTCCCGCCCGGTCCTGCCCAGGCTCCAGCAGCACTCCCCCTTCCCCCGGGACCCCCTCCACCACCTCCACTTCCATCCTCTGGGCCTCCACCGCCACCTCCTCCCCCTCCTCTTCCTAATCAAGTCCCACCCCCTCCTCCACCGCCTCCCGCACCTCCCCTCCCTGCATCTGGATTTTTTTCGGGATCCATGTCAGAAGACAATCGCCCATTAACTGGACTTGCAGCTGCAATTGCTGGAGCAAAACTTCGGAAAGTGTCACGGGTAAATATATTTACAAATTATTATATTTTACAATATATGTCTTATTCTAAATGTCTAAAATACTGACTTTAATGGATTCTAATTTTGTGAACTCTGTGTTAGTAGCATCATTGATGTAAAATATTGAAATACAGTAGGACCTCCATAGGGCACCACCTTCCTACATTGACCCCTCCTTAAGATGACTTAACTTTCACAGACCCGGCACGCACCACATGTGCATGTCAGCACAGTAGCCTGGTTCCTTATGTTGACCAGTTTGTTACAGTCCCTTGGGTGGTCAACTGTTGACCACCGCTGTAATTTATATTTTCAGAAAAGTTGCAGAAATAGTATAAAGAATTTCTATAAACCCATCATCTATATTTAGCAGTTAACATTTTTCTAGTGTTTGCTTTATTACTCCTTACTTGGGTATATTCTCTTCTATACACGCACACTTTCTGTCTGAATGATTTGAAAGTAAGTCAGACATCACTTTCCTATTTTCTTTTTTTTTTCCTTTTTACTCACCACTATACTAATGAGGATGATATTTTATTTTATTTATTTATTTTTTTGAGACAGAGCCTCAAGCTATCACCCTGGATAGAGTGCCATGGCATCACAGCTCACAGCAACCTCCAATTCCTGGGCTCAAGCGAATCTCTTGCCTCCGCCTCCCAAGTAGCTGGTACCACAGGCGCCCGCCACAACGCCTGGCCATTTTTTGGTTGCAGCCGTCATTGTTGTTTGGCGGGCCCGGGCTGGATTCGAACCCACCAGCTCAGGTGTACGTGGCTGGTGCCTTAGCCCGTTGAGCCACAGGCACTGAGCCACTTTCCTATTTTCTTAAATGCTTCAGTGTGTATTTTTATTTTATAAGAACAAGGACATTCATAGGATCACAGTGTGATTACCAAAAATCAGGGGATAGAATACTGTAATCTTAAAGATAGATTCAGATTTCATCTGTAGTCTATGAATGTCTTTTATGACAGTTTTTTCCAGTTCATCAGTTGCACTTGGTCATAATATCTGTTTTTTGTTGTTGTTTGGGATTCATCGTGGGTACAAAGAATTAGGTTACGCTGATAGCGTTTGTGAGGAAAAGTCCCTCTTATAATTGTATCTCACCCTCTGTAATGTCTCTTTAATCTGTGATAATTCTTCAGTTTTTCTTTAAAAATAGTGATGTTTCTGAAGACTATAAGACAGTTATTTTGTAGATTGTCCTTCAGTTTGGCTTATCTGATGTCCTTCAAGATTAGACTCAGGCATATTTTTGGCAGTCACACCATCAAAGTAAAGTTGTGTCCTTCTCTGAGTGTTGCTGGAGGAAACTTGTCATATCGTTTCACCCCAGTATTGGTGATATTAATTTTAATAATACCTCCCATTCATACATGCCAACAAGCCAATGTTGTTACCGTATTGGTTCTTAAGGGTTTAAAAATTAGGCATTTTTAAAAAATTAGTGCTGATGTCTCCTTCTGTTTTCAATGTAATGTATTTATAAACATGTGGTTGTCTAACATTGGAGTTTATTACTTATCTATATTCTCATTAAGATGGAGGACACCTCTTTCCCAAGTGGAGGGAATGCGGTTGGTGTGAACTCGGCCTCATCTAAAACAGACACGGGTCGTGGAAATGGACCTCTTCCTTTAGGGGGTAGTGGTTTAATGGAAGAAATGAGTGCCCTGCTGGCCAGGAGGTGAGAAATTTCTTTATGGTGAACTTGTACAGATTGAGGGGATTTTAAAAATTTTATTCCAGATACAACTTAACTAGGTACAATTCTTCCCTCTTAGAGAAGGAAGAGTTTTAATACCAAGAGTTAGATGATATTTTTAAAAATCGATTTGCCTTGTTTATAGGAGAAGAATTGCTGAAAAGGGATCAACAATAGAAGCAGAACAAAAGGAAGACAAAAGTGTAAGTGAATAAAGATAGTCTCTTACACCTTAAAACATGAAATTCAAACATAGCTTATTAAGGAAATTGTATCTAAAGATTGTTCAATTTGAACTATTTTTTTAACTATTCACATGTTAAAAAGTGTCTTATTTTGAATGTTACTTATAAAATTTTCATAGCATTCTTAGTTAAAATGAATTGAATGTGTGGAATTCTGGGGGAAGAAGCACTGATGTTCAAACTTGGGGTTTAATTCTGTTTCTAAGCCAAACTTTAAATGAGTGAAAGACCTTTTACTAGTTTTTTTCCCCCCATTTTTTTAGAATCTCAGTTTTCTTGCATTAATTTAAAATGAAGGAATTAGAATAAATGAAAACTTTCCTAGGTTTCCCTAGGAGCTCTGTGGTTACTAGCTGTGCCCCTACGAGCACATTAATAACATTGCAGCTGGGCAGACTCTGCTCTACCCGATACTGGTGTTTAACAAGTAATGCCGTTCTCCTGCAACTTCTGACCTTCCTCAGTCTGTGTCTTATCTCTGCTGTTGGCTACTGCAAGTTCTCATTGAGAACACGGAGGAAAGGAGCTGTGGGAAAGGTTGAAGTAGGAAACTTTAGGAAGGTACGAGAAGAAGTCTAAGCCAAAATGGAAGGGAAAAAAGGTGGACAGAGGAAAAAGTGGGGAGTGGCAGGAAGAATGGTATAAGTGGAAACGTAAGACACTAAATGTACATGGCAATAGATTTCTAATAGATGTGATATTAAGATATTTGTTTCTGCATATTTAGGAAGATTCAGAGCCTGTAACTTCTAAGGCCTCTTCAATAAGTACACCGGGTAAGTTCAAAAGAAATAATTTTAACCTTTATGAACTTTCTGTAAATATTAATACTCCCCAATTAAAAATCCACCTCCCACCCATATTTGGACCGAATGACTCATGAGTCACTAAAATGCTAAAGTTATTTGTTCATACTTGCAGGCATTGATTTTTTTTTTTTTTCCCCTTCGCCTTTTATGATACCAGAAGCTGCTGCTACTTTCTTCCAGATATTGGGAGATCTATTAAAATGCAAAAGTGTTTTTTTGAGTACTCTTTTTGAAGACAGTATTTTTACACATTTTATTTGTGTTGTTAATAATTAGAGGTTATTTGTTAAGACAAGAAAAACTGGGCTAGGCATGGTGGCTCATGCTTGTAATCCCAGTATTTTGGCAGGTTAAGAGGCAGTAGGATTGCTTAAGACCAGGAGTTCAAGATCAGCCTGGGCAAGATAGCAAAACCCCATCTCTACAAAAAATTAGATGAACATGGTAGCATGTACTTGTAGCCTGGCTACTTTGGAGGCCGAGATAGGAGGATTGCTTAAGCCTAGGAATTTGAGGTTATGGTGAGCTTTAATTGTACCTCTGCACTCCAGCCTTGGTAACAGAGTCTCTGAGACTCTGTCTCTACCAGAGGTGGCAGGTTCAAACCTGACCCCAGCCAAAAAAACTGCAAAAAAAAAAAAAAAAGGATTGTTATATGTTATATATTTTTTCATTTTCACTAAGGTCTAGACTCTTTTTCACTTCTTTATCTATTTTGGTATTATTTGGTATTTGCTATTATTAATTCATCATTAACGTTGATGAATTGATGTCTAAAATAACCCAAAGGAAACCATTATAAAGAAGCATTTATATTAACTCCTACATATTTTGACTTAGAGTTACCAGATGTATCTACAATTCTTAAAAAAAAAAAAAAAAAAAAAATTGCGGGTGGCGCCTGTGCTTCAGTGGGTAGGGCACCGGCCCCATATACAGAAGGTGGCAGGTTCAAACCCAGCCCCAGCCAATCTGCAGCCAAAAAAAAAAAATAAATTTGCTTTCTTTCTTTTGAGATTGTTAACCATTCTTGCCTCCTCAAAAGATGTCCTCATCCTTACTATTGAATAGCGACTGCCCAGTTGTCTGATTGCTATATGTATTATGATTAACATGTGCCTTTGTGAACTATTTTTCTTCAGCCTATTTCCCCTGAATAGGACTTCATTTCATGTTACCTTCATGAAAGATTCACTGGTTTGTGATCTGTTTATTAATGTTATCTTTATCATCCTTCTTATAAGTGAAAATTAATTACATATGCTGTTATTAGGACCATAGGTTTTTTAAAACTGAAACTGCCATACTTTGGGGTAGTAGAAACTTTAGAATATGATTAGAACTATAGATCTTTTCTCTAAGTGGGGGGGAGAATCATTTTTATACAGATTTGTTCATAATTTCAAAATATTTATGAATTCCCTGAAGGTTACCCATGGTTTCCAAGTTAGAAGGCCTTATCGAATATATCCCCTTATTTGAAACATGAATAGCTAAAGCACAAGTTTTGTGTGTGCTTGCATGTGTGTGCCATATGTATAAAATTAAGGAATTATTCAGAAGGGCTGGAGGCTTCTTTTTTCATGTGTTTCATTCATTTCTTTCTTTAAATTGGTGTTGTATCGGATGCTTGAGAGGGCAAAAAGAAATGAAAGTTAAAAATCCTGAGCACAGAGATGCACGGTTCAGCTGGGAAGATGAGGCACAGGAGTGAAAGTTAAATCTTTCACAACCACGTATTGAGTACTAAGTAATGTGTCAGGGAGGGACATTGTACATAGAATCACCTGGATCAGCTTTATGGAAAAAAAGTAACATTTTACTATGCCTTGAAGGGTATTTAGTTTGGCTGAAAGTAAGAGAAGGCATGATATTTCAGCAAGTAAGAAGGAATTAAAACACATAATTAAAAAGGAAGGAATTGCTTGATTGAGGGCTAAAGGAAGATCCATGACTTCCAGGTTTCCCACCTGGCTGGCTGAGTGCAGCAGAAATCAGAACCCTAAAGCAGTGCTTCACGGGAGAGTTTGTCTAGTTTTGCTTGTTTAGAGAGAGTGAGAGATACAAGAACACGAGAATGTGCAGAAGCCGGTTGAGAGGGGCTGCATGGGCACTCAGAGCAGTTTCTTGATCACAAGTCCTAAACAGACTGTGGCCAAAATGCTTTCCTTGGTGACAAGGTTCCGCTTCTGACTTTACCCAGTCGTTTAGTGAGGCCAAGGACCGCATCTGTGAGTCAACCTAAATTAGAAAAAGAATTCAAGCACAATAGAAGGTCCACCAGTGAGTCACTACATAGCATCTTTTGTAATACGACCTTAAAGTGAACTTATTTATATTTAACTGGAATTGTCTGCAGAGTCCTAAGAATTTGTTTAAGAATCAAGTAAGTATAATACAATTCTGTGATTCTGAAATTTGAGTTGTTTCGATTTTTTTCCAAGAAGACTATTTGGATTTGGATGAAATATTGAAGTACATGAGCACATTATAAATTACATTTTTTGTTTTATCATTAGTACTAAAGATAATTTAAAATAGTGTAGGTAAGCACCAGCCCCGTGCAGTGGGAGTGGTGATTTCAAACCTGGACAGTGCCTGCTAAAGAAAAAAAAAAACGGATAAGTAATACTATTCCATTCTAATTAATTGAAACTGTCCTAATTAATCCTACTCTTGTTCTTGTATTGTCTTTATTAGGGAAACATCTTATGTATAGAATTACAATATTTTAGATTTAACAATCTTAAGTTTTTTCTAGGAAGTGTATTGTACTTATTAATATTTTCTCATTTTAAGGTCTGAAATCGTACAAATTAGAATCCTTATAGATGTTAATGTTTAAGATTACATTTAAAAATATTTATCTGGGGTGGTGCCTGTGCCTCATCAAGTAGGACGCGGGCTCTATATACTGAAGGTGGTGGGTTCAAACCCGGCCTCGGCCAAACTGCAAAACAGAAAAATATCTGGGCGTTGTGGCGGGCGCCTGTAGTCCCAGCTACTTGGAAGGCTGAGGCAAGAGAATTGCCTAAGCCCAGGAGTTGGAGGTTGCTGTGAGCCGTGTGAAGCCACGGCACTCCATCGAGGGTGACAGAGTGAGACTCTGTCTCTATAAAAATATATATATGTATATTTATTTGGGTGGCGCCTGTGGCTCAAGGAGTAGGGCATTGGCCCCATATCCTGGAGGTGGCAAGTTCAAACCTGGCCCCAGCCAAAACAAACAAACAAAAATTTATCTGCATTACTAATATATAAATGGGCATAATGGTATTTATTTATATAACTTTGGAATTACAAGTTATCTAATGAGTTTTTGGTCCTTATTTTTAAAGAACCAACAAGAAAACCATGGGAAAGAACAAATACAATGAATGGCAGCAAGTCACCTGTTATCTCCAGGTACCAATTTTTTTCTCTAAATTTTATAATTAACTTCTATCAAAAAATTAGAAAGATTAATAATAGATTAGAAATTATACAAAGGACCACATAAAATACTGGCAATCCCACCACTGCTGGACAACCACGGAGCCTTGCATTTTTCCTAGTGATTGTTTGATAAATTCTACCCTACATTCACTAGCAAGTAATCTAAACTTTTAAGATAGCATAATCTCTCTAATTTGTTCACTTTGAAAAATTAAGAACTACACTAAAGTTGAAGGGATAGTACAGTTAATGCCTTATACTCGCTACCTGTAGTCACCAGTTGTCAGCATTTACCACATTCATCGCAATTATCTACACACCCGTATTTATTTTTTCTTTGAATAGTTTGAAAGCAGTTCACAAATGAATGTTGCTTTACCCTAAATACCCTAACTTAGCATTTTCCAAAACAGGACATCTTCCTACATAACTAGAATACCATTACCACTCTCGAGAAATGTAACATTGAACGATAATATTGTCTAATATAGTATATATATTCACATTTCACCAATTAATTTCAGTGACATCTTTCATGGCTTATTTTTCTAAATATAATTTTTGGGAGAAATTTTTATGTTTTGAACTGGAAATCATTTGGGGAGAAAAAGACTAATTTTTCAGAGAAAGCAAAACCTAACACTTTTAATTTGTAAAGAAAGATTTATTTCTCTGTCTCTGTTGAAACTTCTAAGCATAATCAAGTCAGAAAAGATAGTGCCCAGAAGCAAGATTAGTTAATGCTTATTTCTACAAGTGGCATGTGGACACTGTCAAGCAGATTCATTATTTCCTCAGCATTCTTTATTATCGTGACTAAGTTTATATCATAGGCCATTAACGTAAGTGAAACCTTTTATTGGTTTCTGAGACAGCTTAAAGGGCTCATATTTTTTCCAGGAAAAAAAAAAGGCATGTATTTAGAAACTAAAAAGTTTTTTGTCTTTATTTCCTGAGCTATTGCCTTATTTTTGCCTCATAAAAAGCAAGCATGTCTTTAATTATAGAAACCTAGTAAAGAAAAGTATAAGGTTAGACGTTATAATCGCAAGCCTCTTCTGTGTTAGCCTAGATCTAAATTTTGATTTGGCTTTTGTGTGGTCTTTCTACTGGTAGAAAACATTTGGTGATAATACAGTTGTTTAAGCTCCACAAAGAAACTGGACCTCTTTTAATGTGTAAAAAACTTTTAGTTTCTGGGTGGCACCTGTAGCTCAGTGGGTAGGGCACTGGCTGCATACACTGAGGCTGGCGGGTTCAAACCCGGCCCAGGCCAGCTAAAACAACAACTGCAACAACAAAAAAATAGCTGGGCGTTGTGGTGGGCACCTGTAGTCCCAGCTACTTGGGAGGCTGAGGCAAGAGAATTGAAAAACGAGCTATGACACTATGGCACTCTACCAAGGGGGACAGCTTGAGACTCTGTCTTAAAAAAAAAAAAGCTTTTAGTTTCTAAGTGACTAAAAGACAATCATATCTGATTTTAGAAGAAAAAAGGAAAATGCTTTTGGTGAACATGTTACATGATTTTTCAGTAGAGTTGGAAAATTGCATGTTTGTTTCCTAGATACTTGGGGTGACCTTCTAACACATCTCTACTAGTTGTTCTTGATCTTCTGTGGCATGTTATGAGGCCTGACTTATCAAGTATATAACAGGGAGCAGAAACGTGGTGGGCCATTTGTCCTTTGAAGTTGTAAATTGTGACATTTTTGCCCTGCTCTTCAGCCATACTTCATGATAGACATTCCCTGGTGATCCTAAGGCTAAGCCTAAATTGTTGGCAAAAATTATGCCTTAGAACAGTGGTTCTCAACCTTCCTAATGCTGCAAACCTTTAATACAGTCCAAAGGGGTTGCGACCCACAGGGTGAGAACCACTGCCTTAGAAGAATCATGGAAGAGATTCTCCAAGTACAAAATGTTCCTTGATGCATTTGGTCTTACTAAAGGAAAAAACACTCTTTGAAAGATCTTTTCCAACTTCTAGAAGAAATTTACTAAGTACTCTCAGGTTGCCATTTTGAAAATAAATTTTATGTAGATTAGTTGAATCTTGGTTCTTATTATCCTACTAATGCATTGTAATCATGCCCCAGCTCTTTCAGGTAACTTTTCCTCACTTTTCCCAAAATAGAAATTCTGAAACACCTGATTATTTGCCAGCCATTCATATGTCTTTTGATAGATTTGCTCAAATCACTAATAACCAGCGGTTCTCAACCTGTAAGTCATTACCCACAGAAACTGTATTAAAGGGCCGTGGCATTAGGAAGGTAGAGGACCACTGACTATATACATATGTCTTAGAATTTTAGCAAAAGCAATTTTAAACTATAAAATTTTTTTTATGATTTTAATATTCTTTATTTAAAAAGTACACAGCTTTAAATTGGTTTCAATAGTTTTCAAGCAGAAGGGACATAGCCTTCCACTGCAGTCCCATTTCTGATGAAGAGTGATTATCATGTGGCAAACTCACATTTGCATGACTGGCAATGTGAAAAGGTAACTTTTTTATCAACATATTTTTAAGAGTTTATATCACGAACAGTTTAAAATCATGAGATGCTGCTGGTTGGACTGTATTCCGTGTTTCATATGTTGCACCGTATTTTGGTGCACAGTTTATCCATGATTTATCCTGTCACCTTGAGAATAGCATCAGAAGCAGAGGGAGCAAAAGTGGGGCTGTCTTGGCCTAGAGACTGAGTACAGCCCTATAAAAGACTTTTAAAATATGTTTAAAAGATTAAGACTACATTGCTTTTCTTCCTAAGTTACCTCCCTTGTGCCTTCTAAAAGCAAGTGTATTGGCCATTTCATGCTTCCACTATAGTGAAAATACTCATTTCTCTTCTGAATATCCATGTCAAAATTATGTTAGTAGTAAGATGAATGATTATCCCATAATGTACATGAGGCATTGCATTGTGCTGTATTTAAGTGAAGATGTAACATAGTAAAGTAAAAGCAAGAATGTTGTAGTTAAAAATGCTTTACGCCGGGTCCAGGAACGGTGGCTCACCCCTGAAATCCCAGCACTTGGGAGGCCAGGGTGGGTGGATTGCTTGAGCTCAGAAGTTACCAGCCTGAGCAAGAGTGAGACCCTGTCTCTTTAAAAATAAATAAATAAATAAATAAATAAATAAATAAATAAATAAAGCTGGGCACTGTGGCAGGCGCCTGGAGTCCTAACTGCTTGGGAGGCTGAGGCAAGAGAATCACTTAAGCCAAACAGTTTGAGGTTGCCTTGAGCTGTGATGCCAAGGCACTCTACCAAGGGCGACAAAATGAAATTCTGTCTCCAAAAAAAAACCTTTAAACTGGGCTGGGTACAGTAGTTCAGATCTGTCATCTTAGCACTTGGGAGGCTGAGGTGAGAGGATAACTTGAAGTTAGCAGTTCAAGACCAGCCTGAGCAAGAATGAGACCCTGTCTCTACAAAAAATAGAAAAATAATTAGCTGTGCCTCGTTGCACATGCCTGTAGTTCTAGCCACTCAAGAGGCTGAGGCAGGAGATTGCTGTGAGCTAATGCCTGGATAACAGAGTAAAATGTCTTAAAATAAAAAAAAAAAAAAAAAAAGGCTTTAAACTATGACTGGAATGTAACATTAGAAAGTTAGTGAATTCTTATGGTTTTCACTAAAATCTTAATAGATCTTTTATAGGAGAAAAAAGTTCTTTATATGCCTCCTGAAAGAGTTAATTTTGTGTATTTTAAGCTACAATGATTTTTTTTATGCTTTTTGTTTGAATCTGTTGCTTGATAGTCACTCTAATAGAAATATCTTTGATTGTGTTTTGATACTGGTTAAATCTGTATAGTAGGTAGGTTTTATGGTGCTTACAGCCTATAAAGGTAGCCATTCAGAAATGATGTAGTTTTCTGTAATTATCAAGTAAATAGTATCTTTATATAGTGAAAATTAATTTTAAGATAACTTGATTTTTTATTGGGAAAAACTATTATTTTAAGGTTAAGTGAACTCCTTTAATCGAGGTTTTGCTTGCTGTAACTAAAATCCTGTGAAGCGGTGACAATGAGAATTCTTTTTGAAAGTTCTATTGTATATTCCCTTAAATGGTCTTTCCCCTTCATAGACGGGATTCTCCAAGGAAAAATCAGATTGTTTTTGACAACAGGTCCTATGATTCATTACACAGGTATCACCCTGCTGTGACTTTGTGATTTGGGACTTTCAGATAACATGTTCAGGATAGGGCTGAGCTTTTTCTACTTGGATTGGTAATCACCACAAGAGATCTTTAGGGGAGATTGAATCCTTCATTTTGATTTTGGATACCGTAAAACAAATCCTGCCATGACTTTGTAGTTGGAGTAGGAAAATGTAAATGGTAAACATCAGAAATACTTAAATGGGAATCTAAGGCCACATATATTATCTAGGCCATTTGTGCTTTAGCATTTGGTTTTTAAAAAGTGGAATAGAAGGTTCTGTACTGTTTGTGACTGGAACACGAGACAGGTTTTTCTTTGTCTTTTTTTTTGTCGAGACAGAGTTCTACCCTATGCTCTGAGCAGAGATTACAGGCGCTTGCCACGGCATCCAGCTGGGTTTTTCCATTTTTTTTTGAGTCGGGGTCTCACTCTCACTTAGACAAGCCTCGTATTCCTGTGCTCAAGCAATCCTCTTGCCTCAGCCTCCCACAGTGCTGGGTTTACAGGCGTGAGCCGCTGTGCCCAGCAACAGTTTTATATCCACAATTATGGGTAATTTATTTATTCTTTAAGGACAATTTCTGTTTCCTAGATACTTTAGCAACCTGGGATTTAACAACATGCACAAGTTACTTGTTTTGTATGATGAGTCCTATTATACTATTTTTTAATTAAGAAGACTTAAGATATCCACTGTCTTTCTTGGTTAAAGACATAGGACAATTTAAAAATTTGATAATAGAAAAATCCTCAAGTGCTTTTTAGCTATTTATGGAATTTGGCAGTATAGAGACTTTGATATTGTAGTACTGTTAGTTTGTAGACAGGTGTCTAAAGGCAACAACACTCTTAGAGGGTAATAAACATCTCTGAGAAGCCCTTATACTTTGTTATCAATTTAGAAAATCCATAGGTTAGAATTAAGTGAAATATTTCCATGTTACTGTAGACATCTAAATTTTTTAAATACACATCAAGCCTCCTGGGAACGTGAATTAAATAGTATGCAGAGGTGGTGTCTGTCACAGTGAATGGGGTGTTCTGTAATCAGACCCTTCAGGTAAACCCGCGTTTACTAAAATTTTCATGACACTGCACTCCAGGAGGCTGAGGCAGGTGGGTTGCCTGAGTTCACGACTTCAAGCCAGAGCCAGACCTCATCTCTAAAAAAATAGCCTGGTGTTGTGGCGGGCACCTATAGTCCTAGCTATTTGGGAATCTGAGGGAAGAGAATCACTTGTGCCCAAGAGTTTGAGGTATCTGTGAGCTATGGCTCCATGGCATTCTATTGAGGGCAACAAAATGAGACTCGGTCTCAAAAAATAATGGTAATAAAATAAATTTTCATGCCATTGATAATCAAAATATTTGATAAGTTAATTTTGTTAGCCAGTTAAAGTTTCACAAAAATGTTTACAATAGTGAAGTAGTTTTACCTTCCTTTTCTTCTGCCCCTCCCCCTTTCTTTTCCTTTTTTGTTTTTTTTGGGGTGTTTAAATTATTCTGACCAAAAGATTTAGTTAGAAAATTTGCTTATATGGAGAGAGAAAAATAACATTTTATAGTGAAATTTTTGGACCAGGTGATGGTGCCTCCCACCTACAGTCCTAACACTCTGGGAAACTGAGATAGGAGGATTGCTTGAATGCAAAAGAGTTCAAGACTAGTCTGAGGCTCGGTGCCTGTAGCACAGTGGTTATGGCACCAGCCACGTACACTGAGGCTGTACACTGAGGTTGACAGGTTCGAACCCGTCCTGGGCCAGCTAAACAACAATGACAACTGCAATAATAAATAGCCAGGCGTTGTGGTGGGTCCCAGCTACTTGGGAGGTTGCTGTGAGCTGTGACATCACAGCACTCTACCAAGAGCAACACAGTGAGACTCTGTCTCAAAAAAAAAGACTAGCCTGAGCAAGAATAAAACTCCATTTCTATAGAAAAATTAACCAGATATCATGGTTGGCCTTTGTACCAGCTACTCAGGAGGCTGGAGCAGGAGGATCCCTTGAGCCCAGGAGCTGGAGGTTGCTGTGAGTTAGTCTGAGGCCATGACATTCTAGCCTGGGCAACAGAGTAAGACTCTGTCTCCCAAAATAAGAAATTTTTTTGACACTACATCTTCGCAGTTTTCATGCTGCTCTCATATGTAGTGCTCCTTGGGATAATGTTGTTGATAAACCTTTCTGTTATAAAAAAAGTGGTGATTACGTCTTTCCTTCAGTATGAAAAGTTCCCCCCTTTAGTTAATTATCATGGTGGTGGTGGTGATGGATTGCATGTTAGCATGAATTAAGTTTTTTAAAAATTGCATGTTGTTTTCACAATTGTTAATCAAATAACAATGATTTTTGGCAGTGCTTAGTAAACAAAGATATATTTATAACATTCTGCCCAGTTAAATAGGAGACAGTAGTTGATAGGAATTTGAGAGGTACTTATTAATAACTTAGGAGAAAATAACTAGCTAATTGTGCCACTTAAACATGAAGAATTAAAGAAAAGTGTATAATTAATAATTTACCTCTGGAGAACAGGAGTAGATAGCATGAGCATTTGAAACACACAGTGTGCTAACTTCAAGAATATACTCCTTGAGTGACTGCACACTTAGAACCCTGACACAAGCATTATAAAAGTGATTCATGTAACCAGAAACATTTGTACCCTCATAATACTTTGAAATTTAAAAAAAAGACGATTAGACCTACTCTACATAGAACACCATAACTCATATGCTGTGGATCTCAGCATATGAGTTAATACAGTTAATACAGAGTGACTCTGGAATTAAGTAGTTGTCTCAGCAAAGTAAGACAGTGTATCCTTACAAGAAGATCTCATGTAAGTCTTCTTATGACCTAACAGGCTCAGTGCTTATTGAATGAAATTTTGTAAAAGTTACTATTTTCCCTTATTTATATAGCAGATAAAATAAAAATCATTGGCTTGATTCTTAACAATCTTTGAAGCAGTAATCTGTTTTTGTATTAAAGCAAATTAACTCTGTATTTCATCTTTATGAATGGTGCCTATAGGTTTGAAGTTTTGTATGTTTAACAAGAATTATGGGCAGTGCCCATAGCTCAGTGGCTACTGCACCGGCCATGTACGAGGCTGGTGGGTTTGAACCCGGGCCTGGCCAGCTAAAGCAACAATGACAACAAAAAAGCCGGGCGTTGTGGCAGGCGCCTATAGTCCCAGCTACTTGGGAGGCTGAGGCAAGAGAATCGCTTAAGCCCGAGTGTTACTGTGAGCTGTAATGCACACTGCATTCTACCCATGACGACGGCTTGAGACTCTGTCTCAAAAAAAAAGAAAAGAAAAGAATTATGAAATTATAACTTTAAAAAAGTTATTATGCTTACTGGGGCTTATTTCAGACTTCTGACATTGGTCCTTTGCAAAACTAGAAACATATAGTTTGCCCAATGGTTGTAAATTGCATTGAGTTGTGGCCTTAAAGAGTGGCTACTTACTATATACCAAGCAGGATGATAGAGGCGTGCCCATTAAAACTCTAGGTTTTCCACTAGGGATTTTCTGTTATTGCCAGAACTGGAGAGAGGAGTTATGACTGATTTATTTGGTGTTGAAACTTTTACTGAAAATATATCTAAATCACTAAAACATTCCTTCATGTAAAATTTCAATAGTAATTGAACTTTTGAAAGTATAATAATAATTGACAATCTGTTTCTGTCGGGCATTTCCCTAAAAAAAAAGAAAAATAAGTTTATGGATGTAGTTAACCTGAATGATGCCTCATAAAATGATGCCTCAAATGATGTTCAAATGAATGATGAATGATGCCTCATAAAATGATGCCTAAAATGATGTTCAAATGATGCCTCTATAAAAACTTCTTAGGGAGGGCAGCCTCTGTGGCTCAGCAAGTAGGGCGCCGGCCCCATATACTGAAGGTGGCGTGTTCAAACCCGACCTCGGCCAAACTGCAAAAACAGAAAAATAACCAGGCGTTGTGGCGGGTGCCTATAGTCCCAGCTACTCAGGACGCTGAGGCAAGAGACTCGCCTAAGCCCAGGAGTTGGAGGTTGCTGTGAGCTGTGTGACGCCACGGCACTCTACCGAGGGCGATAAAGTAAGACTCTGTCTCTACAAAAAATTTTTTTTTTTTTTTTTTTTTTTTAGGGAAATAGGCACACATAGTCTACCCTAATAATCATTTTTTCAACATTCTTGTTTATTTTGATGTTGAAATACAGCAAAATATGTACAAAAAAGTTGTGTTTACTAAAATGTTTTCTTCCTGCAATCTAAGGAATAGACTTTGTAAACTGATTTGTGTTAGAGTAAAATATTTTCAAGTCTTTATATTTTTCCTTCCTTTGGTTTGCCAAGTATTTAATAAATAATGTAACATTTCAAAAGAAGGAACAAATAAGATCATGTTATTTGGGCCTCAGGTATTTCAGCTAGCCTCTCAATCACTGTTTGATCAACAGGCCACATGTTTACCTGGTTACCTGCCTCAGGTCTGAAGACTCCTGTCATCTACTCTTATTCTGAAGAAGTCTCACCATTTTGTCACCTTTTCCTACAGTGCTGAGAAAAATGAAAAATATTTTCTGCTTTATGTTCTAATCAGTTCTACAATTTTGACAACTAACTTTTAAACAAATTTTATTTTATTTAAGAAATATATTTAAATCTGATGTTGAGTTAGATTTACTGTTTTTTATGAACTTGTTAAATATCAAATGTTGTTTACTTGTCTTGGAAATTTCATTTGCACAGACCAAAATCCACACCTTTGTCACAGCCTAGTGCCAATGGGGTCCAGACAGAAGGACTTGACTATGACAGACTGAAACAGGTGGGTACTAAATAGCTACTTTTCTTTAAAAACGTCCCAGTTACACATACATGTCTGACATAGATCCTCAATGTAATTAAAAAGAACAGAGTTAAAATAGTTTTATACAAATTGAACAGAGCCATTAGTACTATGTTTTTTCAAATTCTTGTTTCTGGTTCACTGAATTCATACAAAGTTATAACAGTAGTGGAGTGGGCCCATGGTTAAGTGATGATAGCATAAAGTTTAAATACAAGTGCGTGCGGTATACAGTTGTAAAGAAAACAGTAGGGGCTCGGCGCCTGTGGCTCAACGGGCTAAGGCGCCAGCCACGTACACCTGAGCTGGCGGGTTCGAATCCAGCCTGGGCCCGCCAAACAACAATGACGGCTGCAACCAAAAAATGGCCGGGCGTTGTGGCAGGAGCCTGTAGTCCCAGCTACTTGGGAGGCAGAGGCAAGAGACTCACTTGAGCCCAGGAATTAGGGGTTGCTGTGAGCTGTGATGCCACGGCACTCTATCCAGGGTGACAGCTTGAGGCTCTGTCTCAAAAAAAAAAAGAAAAGAAAACAGTAGGCTTCCGTGTTTCACTTAGTGTATTGGTAAAATTGGACCAAACAAATGTAATTTTGGCAAGAATGTAAGGAAATAAAATGGGCATTTTTGTATGTTTATGCTTTCAAAGAAGCAGTGTGGGAAAACAAATGAAAGCCTGAAAAATAAATGTTTTACCTTTAAACTCAGCAGTTTTACACCCAGGAATTTATGCAAAGGAAATAATGGTAGAAGTTTGCAAATATATGGTGGAGATTCTGTAGCCATTAAGGGATCATAATTTAGAATATTGAATAACAAATTATGAACACTTGACCATGTCAGATGAAACAGATGACCAAACAAATCGTACCGTTATCTCAGTTTTATAAAAAAAAAAAAAATTTTTTTTTAAAAGAAAAAATACTATTCGTGTTTTAGATACATATGTATTATATTTAATACCTGTGTGTCTAGAAAAAAGGTGATAAGATTATGAGTTTTAAAATATCTAATTCCGGCTCAGCGCCTGTGGCTCAACGGGCTAAGGCGCCAGCCACGTACACCTGAGCTGGTGGGTTCGGTTCGAATCCATCCCGGGCCCACCAAACAACAATGACGGCTGTAACCAAAAAATGACCGGGCGTTGTGGCGGGCGCCTGTAGTCCCAGCTACTTGGGAGGCGGAGGCAGGAGACCCGCTTGAGCCCAGGAATTGGAGGTTGCTGTGATCTGTGATGCCACGGCTGCCCAGGGTGACAGCTTGAGGCTCTGTCTCAAAAAAAATAAAATAAAATAAAATAAAAATAAAATAAAATATCTAATTCCCAGAAGAGATTAAATAATTTTTTTCAGATAAACCTAATTTTTGTTCTGCAAAGTTATTTTTAAAGTTAAATTGAGTTACGCCATTTGAAAAGGAAGCACATGGTCATTGATTGATAAGCCTACATGAGTTGAATATGTCTTTCTTTTCTTGAAAAATGTTTTAAAATAGAGTACTTTCACAAACTTGAAATTATTATGAATTCTTGGTTATCTGAAGTAATGGAATAAAGAGAGGAAGGGGTTTGACTTTGAAATGATTTAAACAATTTCAGTAATGATATCTGTTAGTCCATATAATCACTTTTGTGCTTTACTGCCTCAGTTTCTCTCACTGATAAAATGAGTTAAAGTAATTGATAGTTTGCATTTTAAAATTTTCTAGTAGGCACATTTTAAAAGTACAAAGAAATGGGCAAAATTTAATAATTTTACTTAACCTAATGTACTTAGAATATTTTAAATATGTAGTCAGGTTTTGAAAATTACTAACGAGGTATTGTACATTATTTTTATCACACTAAATCTTCAAACTCTGAAGTGTTTTACACTTAAAGTACAGGTCATTCGGCCCGGCTCTGTTTCTGTTTGCACAGCAACTGCATGGGCTGCTGCCTGTCGTCTTGGGCACCACCTTCATCTCTCTTATCCAGAGGAATCCTAGACTTTTTTGAACTATGGTTTAGCAGCGATGGTGATTCCTCAGAAATCCCATACTTCAAATCAGGTGGCATATTTGCCAAATGTCGGTTGAACACGTTCTCATAGCACCCTCTTTGAAACTTCGTGTCACTTCCCAGACTGTTTCCAGAAGACTAGATTAAAAGCAGAGCCACATCTTTTCTAGAAACTATATATCTGCTATCTGAATTAGACCTTTACTGGATGGCAGAGTAGTTATCTTAGGGTTTTTTGTTTTGTTTTGTTTTTAGACAGTATTGCTGTTTTAAGACAGTATTGCTGGCTCGGCATCTGTAGCTCCAGCAGCTAGGGTGCCAGCCACATACACCAGAGCTGGCAGATTCGAATCCAGCCCGGGCCTGCCAAACAGCAATGGCAGCTACAACCAAAAAATGGCTGGGCGTTGTGGCGGGCACCTGTAGTCCCAGCTACTTGGGAGGCTGAGGCAAGAGAATCGAATTGCTTGAGCCCAGGAGTTTGAGATTGCTGTGAGCTGTGATGCCACTGTACTCTACCAAGGGCAACAGCTTGAGACTCTGTCTCAAAAAAAAAAAGACAGTACTGTTCTGCAGGCTGGAGTGCAGTGGCATCATCGTAGCTCACTGCAATCTCAAACTTGTGGGCTCATGTGATCCTCCTGCCCCAACCTCACAAGTAGCTAGGACCACACGTGTGCGCCAGTACACTGGAGAATTTTTCTATTTTTAGTAGAGAAGGGAGACTCACTCTTGCTCAGGCTGGTGTCAAACTCCTGGCTTCCTACCTTGGTCCCCTAGTTCTAGAATTACACCATGAGCTACTGCACCCAGCCTGTTTTAGTTTGAGAAAGCATTCTCGCCAGACTGTAATCCTAGTACTCTGGGAGGCCAAGGCAGGTGGACTGCTTGAGCTCAGGAGTTCGAGACCAGCCTCAGCAAGAGTGAGACCCCTGTCTCTAAAAAATAGCCGGGTGTTGTGGCAGGTGCCTGTAGTCCCAGCTACTTGGGAGGCTGAGGGAAGCGACTCTCTTGAGCCCAGGAGTTTGAGGTTGCTGTGAGCTGTGACTACACAGCACTCCTATCCAGGGTGACAAATTTACCAAAGCTAGTCTTCAAGAAGTAGAATTGAGACTCTGGAAACAAAAAAAAACTCACACTGTATTTCATAACATTCTTGAAATTTTATTTGGGTAAGAATACTTTTCAGCAGTGATTTTTATTTTCTGTATTGCTGGTGTCTCTCTAATATTTTAGGATATTTTAGATGAAATGAGGAAAGAACTAACAAAGCTAAAAGAAGAGCTCCTTGATGGTAAGTGCACAAACTTGCTGCCCCTTAAAACACTATTTAAGAATAGTCATTGTTAGCAAATGCAACTTTTAAAATACCCAGTTCATTGTTCGAGGACAATTTCTTTTCTGTAGTAACTTGTCCTTCACTCAGCTAAGGATGTCAAGTAAGAGCTCTCTCCTTCATATAATAGAAATTATTTAAAAATAGGGATCATCAATACCCCTAAGATTCAGGTGTTACTCATTAGATTGAAAACCAAATGAATAAATCTTTCTCTTGATTACCTCTGTTCATTCATTCCATTTGCCTTCTTGTTTTGGGGGCCCAGATAATCAATATTTTCATTTTGTAATCAAAAAGGGAAAATAGGGCGGCACCTGTGGCTCAGTGGGTAGGGCACCGGCCCCGTAAACTGAGGGTGGTGGATTTGAACCCGGCCCCAGCCAAATTCCAGCAAAAAAAATAGCCGGGCGTTGTGGTGGGCGCCTGTCGTCCCAGTTACTCAGGAGACTGAGACAAGAGAATCGCCTAAGCCCGAGAATCGGAAGTTGCTGTGAGCTGTGACGCTACAGCACTCTACTGAGGGCAACAAAGTGAGACTCTGTCTCTAAAGAAAAAAAAAAGGGAAAATAAGTAAATACACATGTATAGAAATCATTACTATCTTTGTAATAATAAAAGAACTATGCGATGAAAGGTGCAGAATTAATGTATTTTTTAATTACTGTGAATTTGAATATAATCTCTAAGGTTAAGAATGAGAGCCACTCGTTTATTTTAGTTTGTCATTGTGTTTACTCTCAATACTTTTTCTTTTTTACCCAGCAATCAGGCAGGAGCTGAGCAAGTCAAATACAGCATAGAGAAACAAACTAAGGAGAGATAGGACTTTAATCTGGAGGAAAAAAAATCCTACAAACAACTGTTAACAGCAACCCCCTACATTTTACGAGCAGTAAGAAGAAAATGGAGACAAACAGAAGGAGGGAAAAACCAACATACTCTGAAAGCCTTCAGATGCTGTGACTTTGGCGATAAGCTACTTCCCTCTCAGTGTGCTGCTTTTTTTCTGATCTTTACAACAGAATGGAAGAGTGTCGCATAAGAGTTCCTGTAACAGTTATGCAGAAAATACTAAACTCATCAGGCAAGATCAGCGTGCATTGAGATATTTTCATGTCAAGATAAAATTGCACGTTTTCCACAATCCATTGCTAAAATAAAGAGGAGAAAGGCTTAAGTTTTTTTTCAGAGAGTACTGATGAAGAATTTAGCGAGTTATGCTATTGTATTGTAAATGTTTCTCTCAGGTTTGTCTTCCTATCATATTTGATATTCCATGAATAATTGAGATCGGCCGTTATGTAGGTAAAGATCATAAAATGTGGAACAAATGGAATTGTAAGTGCTTTCAGAGGTTGATATTTATAAGAAAGTGTCCTAAAAATGTTTTGTCCAGCTTGAGGAATTTTAGAATGATAGGAAGTCTCTCGAGTTAGCCTTCATGCAATTTTGTAGATTAAAACATAAAATTTGTCCAGAATTTAAAGATTTAGATGCCTTCCTAAATTGTTACAATGCTTTACCAAATCTATGACTTCTATATAACACAAACCAGTGGTCAAATGTAAAACAATATATTGTAGATTTACTGTAGGTTTTCAACCTTTTTTAGATTTATGCATGTGGACATTTTTATAATGTAATTACAATCACCACAAAGTTAGCTTTTTTAATCGCGGACAGTAATGCATGTCACACTAATATGTAGTGGCCTTTTTAAGGCCTAGTCCCAGGGAAACGTTTTGTAGAGTATAGGGAAATGGGGGGAAGGGAAGGAATAATTTTTTATTTAAAGTCAGTTTCTGCACTGTCTTTTTTCTCAATTACCTGCATGAATAATAATGAGGAATATTTTGTGACTTTAATTGGTAAATATATTACAAAACCAAGTACTTAATCTTTTACATCATGTCTACAGCTATTTGTATCTTATCCAGTAATTTCAATGATCTGAAACATGATTCTGAGCTTCACATGAATTATATCTTCCTGTGAAACTCAAAAAGTTTGATCACTGAATTTGGAAGTTACTGTTACCGAGGTACCCCTGCAGTTACACAGATGTTTCAATACATGTTCCTGACTAAGAAGCTGCTTTTGATTTTTGTTATGTTGAAATACAAGAAATAACAATGATGGCAGCAATTAAGGTCACAGAAGTCATTATATAAAGGAAAATCAAGGAGTTCAGCAGTTTTCTTTTAATAAATAAAGTGAGAGGTGTTGGGAAGAAGGAATTAGACATTCTGCCCACCACCACCACCCTGTACGTGCTATCTATATGTAATCCACTCCCCTTTCTTTGAAACTGATAAGACTAAAATAGGGAAGAAATTCTGTAAGTTGCAATGGTAGCATTTTGGAAAATTTAGGAAATCAAAAATTCTCCAGGCTCTCCATCTTGATTTATGCTTGAGTTGTTTTACGTGCCATATTTGCTTTGAGATCTTTGATTGTCAGAAGTTTTACTAAAATTTTGAAGAAATAATTCACTTTCATCTGCTTTCTAGATTTCATATTAAGTTCATGAAACAAAGCTTGTTGATAGCATAGTTTTCTTATTGCTGCAGATTTGTAGCCATTACGACTACAGAGAAGTTTGAGGGAGTTTTTTTCCTTGTTAAATAGTTCCTGTTTTTATATAAATTTCATTTTTAGATTAAATTATGATGGATGAGCTATCATAACTCCAATATATAGTTCTTTTTTCTGTCAAGTGTTCATTGTCACACAGCAGTAATAGACATCAAAGATGCAGCAAGCTTATAAAGTACTATTTTCTAAAAGAAATAGGAGGCATTTTCATCTTTATTATTGTACCTTTGGTTATGCAAACACTTTGACAATATAAACATTTATGTCCCCTGTAAAACTGGTCAGAAATCTCTTCTAGTTTTCTTGGGTAAATTAAATAGTCTATAGTAAGTAGTACTGGGTACAAGCGGTCCAAACTAAGGTAAAAGACTAAAATAAAATGCTAAATCTTAAACTGGTTTATGCACTAAACGTTTTGTACCTCTAATATTAACATAATGTCTGTGTAAAATGACAAAAAGGAACCAAGTTGAATCACACCTGATTTTCCGTCCTTTTGTATTATCCCAGATTGCTAAATGTGTTCTTTCCACAAAGTTAGATTGAATTATTCAATACATTTGCTGTCATACATGACAGTTGTCATTGTTAGAGATTTCACTAATTAAAATGAGAAACAAAAGCTTAAGTTACTTTCTTTATCAAAACCATGTTCCTCAGAACCACATAATTATGATGGTTTTTGTGCTCTTGTACCTTGGATGTCTTAAGCTGAGTCCAGTTTAGGGATCCTTCTGAATTACAGGGAGGTACTGCTTTCCTCAACACTGTGATCCTACCTGGGACACGTCTGTACTACACACTCTGTAAACAGCTAACAAGTCAACTGCAAACAAACTGAATGTACAAATCTTAGTGCTGGTGCTGAAATCTCTTCAGAATAGTCGTCATGATTTAAAAGTTTGTTTAAAAATTTGCGAGCATCAAGTGTCAATCAACTGAAGATGGCACACTAATGAGTGTTGAGTTCTCATGCATTCGTTAGGTGTACTTCCTTTTTAGATTTTTCACTTCTCTGCTATTGTTGCCGTAACTGTTTTCATTTTAATTTTATTTCACTTAAATTTCATACACGCTAACTTCGTTTTGTGTGATTGAAATAAAATGGCAGTATATATATGTTGCTTGTTCGTGACACTTAGATACTCTTGAAATTGTGTCAGCTCTAAAATAAGTTACTATGTTGGGTGTGAAAAGCACCTTTTAAAGTCCAAGACTTCACTAAAGTTTACATATCAAATCACTACTCTTCAAAGATTTTATAAAAGTCATGAATACTAAGTAATGTATGCAAAGGGAATATGTGTTAATGTACCTACTTTGTGTTTGAAATAACTGTTAATTATTTCCTATTTGTTTTTATTTTTTTTGGACCCACCTTGACACAGTGCAGGATGATGATAAATGTTTACTTTTACTCATTTTGTTCTACAATATGGTCAGATACTTAAATTCATTTATGCAGTAAAAGTTTTCCTTTCTGTAGTTTTCAGGGTAAAGGTCTTTACCAAGTAATGAATTTCAAATATAGTAAGTTCTGTGTCTATAGTGTTTATATGTTAGGCTGATTTCTTGAAATCTACGTATAAGCAGCAGTACTTTTTATCTATTATAAAGTATTAATTTTGAATTCCATTTTATAATTCTAATGCCTTCATTAGAAATATAGTAATGCTTTATTTTTTTCTTTACTGGACCCAAATTCTCTCCCCGCTCCCTTATTCCCCCTACTTCTCATGGACTGGGTGTTTCTATCATTCATTAACATTTGCAGCCATACAGAGGCCACAGTTTTGAAAATACCAGCTGATTTTTTTGCTCTGTCCCATCTCAGGTTTTGCTTCTTTTCATGTTTAAATTAGAATGTCCAAAAAGTAAGTCATTTCCTATTCAAAAATGAAATAAATTTTTGGCTAGCTACAACTTTTATGTTCCTTAAATTTATGTATACTTTAGTGCCATTGTGAAGAACTGGCCTTTTAGACTGTGCATCGTGTGATCCTATGAAGCACAATTTTACAAAGCTATGCTACAGGATCTCTTTGATTCCTTTTTCTAGCCTTTTATTAATGGGGTTATAAAACTGTAATGACTACAAAATGGCATTAAGGATAACTCCATTATTATTTAAACTATTATAGGTATAAAAATAACATATAAAACAAAACTGTGTGAAGGAGGCCTGTAGGAGCTCTTAATTCCTGTATGAAATCAACTTTCCTAAAGACAATTGCTCTGTGTTCACATCCAAACTCCAAACCTGTTTCTGGTAGTACCATTTTTGTTTGTAATAGGAAGATGAATTAGCATCTATACATCTCTCCAAAGCTGTTAAGGAATAAGGAAAAGGATCCTAAAAGAATATTGAAATTACTAATGTTTGATACCTCTGACTTTTCACTGAAAGCCATTTAATACTGGTTAATTAGATGCCTTTGAAGTCAAAACTTTATGTACAAGTATTTATAAGAAATCTCCTTGACCCTGAGTACATAAAATTGTTTTAGGTGTCTTTGGCCGCATAAAGATGTAATGGAGAACATTTACTTGTAAGAGCAGTTTCCTTTTGAGTATGTGCTGATTTGATTGACTAAGCCGCTAAAGTAAGTAACCCCTCAAGAAAGACACTTACATAAGCCAGTTAATCATTGGAAGCCTGTGGTGCAGGTTTTCTTTACGTCCAGCACCAAAATAAGTTCTGGATTATTAGGTTTTGTTCCCTTTATGTTGATTCCAGATAATTTTTGAGATGTTGAGAAATTTAATTTTTTCTTTCTTTTGTAGAGAGAGAGTCTCACTTTATCACTCTCGGTAGAGTGCCGTGGTGTCACACAGCTCACAGCAATCTCCAACTCCTGGGCTTAGGAGATTCTCTTGCCTTAGCCTCCTAAGTAGCTGGGACTACAGGTGCCCACCACAACGCCCAGCTGTTTTTCTGTTTTGCAGTTCGGCCAAGGCCAGGTTTGAACCCGCCACTTTTGGTATATGGGGCCAGCGCCCTACTCAATGAGCCACAGGTGCCGCCCTTAAATTTTTTCTTTCTTTTTTTTTAAGATTTTTTTTTTTTTTTTGAGTCAGAGTTTCACTTATTAACCCTCGGTAGAGTGCTATGGCATCACAGCTCACAGCAACCTCCAACTCCTTGGGCTAAGGCGATTCTCTTGCCTCAACCTCCCGAGTAGCTGGGACTATAGGCGCCTGCCACAACGCCCAGCTATATTTTTGTTGCTGTTTGGCCAGGGCTGGGCTTGAACCCACCACCCTCAGTATATGGGGCTGGTGCCTTACCCACTTAATTTTTTTTATTAATTAATTAATTTTTTTTTTTTGCAGAGACAAGAGTCTCACTTTATCGCCCTCAGTAGAGTGCTGTGGCATCATAGCTCACAGCAACCTCCGACTCCTGGGCTTAGGCGATTCTCTTGCCTCAGCTTCCCGAGTAGCTGGGACTACAGGCGCCCACCACGACACCCAGCTATATTTCTGTTTTGCAGTTTGGCCGAGGCCGGGTTTGAACCCGCCACCTTCAGTATATGGGGCTGGTACCCTATTCCACAAGCCATAGGCGCTGCCCTATTTTTAATTTTTTTTAAGACAGAGTCTTGGGTGGCGCCTGGGGCTCAGGGAGTAGGACGCCGGCCCCATATACTGGAGGTGGCGGGTTCAAGCCCGGCCCTGGCCAAAAAAAAATGCAAAAAAAAAGCCTCAAGCTGTTACCCTGGGTAGAGTGCTGTGACATCACAGCTCACAGCAACCTGGAACTCTTGGGCTTAAGCGATTCTCTTGCCTCTGCCAAGAGAAGCTGGGGCTTCCAAGTAGCTGGGAATACAGGCGCCTACTACAGTACTCAGCTATTTTTCTGTTGCAGTTATCGTTATTATAGCTGACTTGGGCCGAATTGGAACCTGCCAGCTTCGGTGTATTTGGCTAGAGGCCTACCCACGGAGCTACGGGCACCACCAGAGATTTTATTTTTATATCTGTTAACGACTAGAAAGATGAAAACTTCAAATCTAGGAAAAGTCTAAAATTGATAAAATGAATGTAGTAAAGTTAGAATGGTTATGGGTATTAAGCATCAACATTTTTTTGTGGAATACTAATGATCGAGTCACGTAAGAGGAAAAGTTACTCTCTTTTGGGGCAGCGCCTGTGGCACAGTAGGGCGCTGGCCCCATATACCAAGGGTGGTGGGTTCAAACCTGGCCCTGGCCAAACTGCATCAAAAAATAGCCGGACATTCTGGCGGGCCCCTATCGTCCCAGCTACTCAGGAGACTGAGGCGAGAGAATAGCCTAAGCCCAGGAGCTGAAGGTTGCTGTGAGCTGTGAAGCCATAGCACTCTACTGAGGGCTATAAAGTGAGACTCTGTCTCTACAAAAAAAAAAAAAAAAAAGTTACTCTCTTTTGGTCAGGAGATACAGTTGAAAATTCCACAATTTGAACTATATAAATTTATCTGTCTTTCTAAATAGTTTTCTTTATGAAGTACAGAATCATTGCGAAAGAGTCAATAAATAACTTGTTTTTAATGACAGAAGGGTTTTTAAGAATCACATTGCTGCTTTCTTTCTTTTTTTTTTTTTTTCTGAGACAGTCTTACTATGTCACCCTGGGTAGAGTGCTGTGGCATCACAGCTCACAGCAATCTCAAACTCTTGGGCTTAAGCGATTCTCTTGCCTCAGCCTCCCAAGTAGCTGGGATTAAGGTACCTGCCACAATGCCCAGCTATTTTTTTTGTGGGGGGGGGAGGCAGTTGTAGTTGTCATTGTTTGGCAGGCCTGGGCTGGTGCCCTAGCCGCTGAGCTATAGGCACCAAGCCTCACATCGCTTAATTTCTATTGAAATCTGAAGGATTGTTTGTTATATGTAAAGATCAAGAAAGGGGAAAATTACTTTTCAGTTATTATAGATGGTCTCTGTTGCACAAACTTTCTAAACTGGAGTATTAATATAATTTAAGATACATAGTAAGCCTTGAATACCTGCTGATTAATTTAACATATAGAACATCTTTTATTTATTCTATAAGGGTTTGAACCAAAGGATCACGGTTACTGAGCTGCATAGTTTTACAAAGCATATTAAATACTCCAATTAACAGTATAGAAAAGCCTCTAGAAATTCTATAGTACAGAACCACAGGATTCCTAGGCAGAGAGAAAATTAGGGGCCCAGGTCAGTGGCTGAGAGTGAAGGAAACACACCATCTGAGTGGTACTCTTATTGCACCTAATTAAGGTATACAATTCCTAGTGGTTAGAAAATACAGATATACCTGTGAACTGGTCACTGGATTTGGTCTTTTCTCAACAAATAGTTCCAAGAGAGTAAAGCTTTCCATTTTAGTAAAAATTATTAGAAAAGTTTATGTAGTTCATTAGAGATAAGGTCTGCATACAAATGACAGCCTCGTAGTTTATAATGTAAATCTGATTTACCCATTTTCCTTCAATTCCCAGAGAAAGATTCCTCCAGCAGATAACAGAATTCTGAAAATATATAAAAAGATCACTAACATAGGAACTGGATAATGGTATGCATTTGGTGGGTTTTTTGTAAGTGGTTATCGTAAGAAGACTTAGAATAGAAAATCATGCAGTTGGTACTTTAGATGACACAGCAACTAGCACTCTGAAGAAAAGAAAGCTACATTGATAGTATTAAATGGTAATTCTCCCGACTCGGCAACGGCGCCTGTGGCTCAAGCGGCTTAAGGTGCCAGCCACACACACCTGAGCTGGCGGGTTCAAATCCAACCCGGGCCTGGCAAACAACGATGGCTGCAACCAATAAATAGCCAGGCGTTGTGGCGGGCGCCGGTAGTCCCAGCTACTTGGGAGGTGGAGGCAGGGGAATCACTTGAGCCCAGGAGTTGGATTTTCCTGTGATCTGTGATGCCATGGTAACCTACTCAGGGCGACAGCTTGAGGCTCTGTCTCAAAAAAATACTAATAATTTTCCCATCATGTCCAAAAGTTTCCTTTCTAACCTATAGAAACTGAGGAAATTGGTTCTTAGCTTAAACTTGAAAAATACACTATTGTAACCGTACAAAAGAAATACGTTGGCTGGGCGCAGTGGCTAATGCCTGTAACTTTGGGAGACCAAGACAAGAGGCCAGGAGTTTGAGGTCAACCTGAGCAAGAGGAACACCTCATCTCTTAAAAAAATAGAAAAATTATCCAGGCGCAGTAGTGTGCATCTATAGTCCCAGAAACTCTGAAGGCTGAGACCAGAGATCACTTGAGCCCAGGGATTTGAGGTGGCAATGAGCTATGATGCCTTGATGACACCACTGCACTCCAGAAAAGAAAAAGAAAAAAGCCATAGAAAACATTTTAAAATTTGGTCCCTGCTTTAAAGCACATTTTTGCCACAATCACATCTTTGGAAGCTCTTTTTTTTTTCTTAAGTTTAAAGGCATTTTAAAAACTGCTCTCCAACTTGTTTTAGATGAGAAATATGTGTATAGGCTTATTCTTAGGACATGGCATTAGATGTTTTGAATGTTAAGGAGTTTTCCTAGACCCATGTATTCTAAAGTTTGAGATTCATCTAGGTGGACCAACTTAGTATTGTAATCCTCAGTCCTGTCTGATGGCTGTGAAGTGCAAGGCCATCCCAGTGCCCGTAGGAGACCATGCAAGCAAACGTCTGGAGTGATGAATTTGTGTGGGCCTGAGCAAGTTCCGTAGCTCAAGAGCAGCTTTTGGAGAGCTGGCATTAGGCAATGACTTCACCACTCAAATTTCCAGGGAGAGGAGTAGTTTATCTCTGAGAAAAATAATTGGAGAGGTTTATATATTTAGAAGAAAGCTCTATTTAAATCGGGTTATTTTTCTTTGTACTTATTTATTACTAAGGGAATGGGAGTTTGAAGCCTGAAGCAGGAATTTACAATTTTAGTTACTTGAAGATACCGATGCCTCCTCATGTTTCAGTAGTAAAAATTGAGTTTTGACAGAGTATTTGATCCTCATATATGCTTGTTTCCAAAGGCAAACATTGTTGAAAGATGGTTATGAGTCACTGTCTTTGCCACACGATTGGATTTGTTTGTCTCTCTCTGTGCTCCCCTCCTGCTGCGCTTGGTTTCCGCTCTGCATGTGGAGTCTGGGCAGGCGCTGCACTGCGGCGGGCTGGTGTTCCCTGTCGCTGTCCTCCGGGGCCTTCTGCTGCTGCAGTTCACTCCTGAGTGTCTTCATTCATTGTGCCCTCTGCGGCTAATGGTTGGTTTATTGATTCTCTTTCCTTCCAAAAGAAGGGGATGAACGGTCTGAAGTTTAGGATCATGAACCACAGATACTAATTTGCTGACATTCTTTTACTTTGGTCCTTGGGTATGTATGTGTGTATATTTTAGGATTCATATCCTATTAGTTATTACTAACATGCTTTTCATGATGTATTTGTAACAAAAGTGAATCGGCTAGAAAGAATTCTGTCTTGAGACATCTGTAGTTGATGCATAGTATTTGTGTAATCTTCAATTATAGTGCTTACGTATTGGCACACATTTTTGTTTATGAAGAAGCCTTTCTACGGTCTGTCATTGTAGGAACACTCTGGAGTTGATGGGGGGAGGGGAAGATTAGCCATGCCCATGTTGTGAGCAAAGCAGAATTTCAGGTACAAGTCAGTCCTTCTAAGATCTAGTTGAAAACTTTTTGTTGAAAGCGTTCTATTGCCTGGTCTCTAGGAGATTTCAAAACCAGGTACAGTGGTGCTCACCCACAGTCCCCACTGTGTGGGAGGGTGAGGTGGAAGGATTGCCTGGGAATTCAAGATTCCAGTCCGGCCTGGGTAACAGCATGACCTCATCTTTTTATGGAGGTGGGGGGAATACAGGTTCTCATTCTGTGGCCCAGGCTGGAATACAGTGGCCTCATAGCTCCCTGGAACCACAGATTTCTGGGTTCAAGTGTCAACCTCCCAAGTAGCTGGGATTATATAGGAGCATACCACCATGTCCAGCTTATTTTATTTTTTTGTAGAGACAGGGTCTTGAATTCACGGTCTCAGGTGATCTCCTGCCTCAGCCTCCCAAAGTGCTAGGAATACAGGGCTGAGCCACCACACCCAGCCTGACCAGTCTCTTTAATACATTGACTGACACAAAGAAAATTTTTCCTTTTGGGGGCCACGGCATATTATTATGAAGATAGAATAAAAACTTAGAAAATTGGCTCGGTGCCTGTGGCTCAACGGGCTAAGGTACCAGCCATGTACACCTGTGCTGGCAGGTTCAAATCCAGCCCGGGCCCACCAAACAACAACGGCTACAACCAAAAAAATGGCCGGGCGTTGTGGCGGGCGCCTGTAGTCCCAGCTACTCGGGAGGCGGAGGCAAGAGACTCGCTTGAGCCCAGGAATTGGAGGTTGCCGCGAGCTGTGATGCCACGGCACTCTATCCAGGGTGACAGCTTGAGGCTCTGTCTCAAAAAAAAAAAGAAAAGAAAATGACCCTAAAACATCCATCAGTAAAAAAGGTAATTTTAAAAACTTGAAAATAAGTAATGTGAAAACTTGAAAAACAGTTCATAACTTCTGTGGCAGTTAATGTGTTAAAAAGCCTCCTACTTGATCTAAAGGAGCGCTGGTTCTGTTGTGCTTTCTGCCGACCCTTTGGGGAGTCATAATGAGCATGTGAATGAACAGGGGAAAGCTTTGTTGGCTTTATTTTTTCGAGGCATGGGGAGAGTCAGTGATGACCCTTTCTAGTGAAAGAACAACATACACAGTTTCGGTTACGAGATTTAGAATGTTCAGTACATTTGCCTTTTCAGGCCTACCAAGTTGATAAACCAAAAGCATATAGTAAAATGGCATAATAGAAAAAAATTTAAAGGTGAATTTTGAACTTCTTATGGTCCAAGTGAATAGTTGCAGCCCGTAACCTTTCATAGTCTACACTGGACATGGGAATCGCTTGCTGTAAATTTTAGGACTAGAAATGTGTATGTATGTCCTTAAAAAATTATTCAGAGCTATTTTCTTTGCTGAAGATGTAAACATTTGCAGCCCATGAACTGGAACTTTATAATCTGGGGGTGAGCCTAAGGTGGCATATACTGAAATAATGTTTGAAAGTAAGGTGACTTAAACGTATATAAGTCTCTATTAAATTTCTGCTTGCTTGGCTCAAATCACTTGAAAAGAAAAAAGAAAAAACAGGATCTATCTCAGTGTCAGGAAATATTACCTTCTAAGCTTGGCATCTACTTTTAAGAAGGAGAAGGCACCGGGCGTGGTGGCTCATACCTGTAATCCTAGCACTCTGGGAGGCCAAGGGTGGATTGCCTGAGCTCACAGGTTCAAGACCAGCCTGAGCCGGACAGAGCAAGACCCGCCCCCCATCTCCAACAGTAGCCAGGTGTTGTGGCCAGCGCCTGTAGTCCCAGCTACTTGAGCCCAACAGTTTGAGGTTGCTGTGAGCTGTGACGCTGCAGCACTCCTCGAGGGTGGCAAAGTGAGACTTATTTCAAAAAAAGAACAAAACAAAGAAGGGGAAGTAGAAGAGATGAGGCAAGAAACCAAAATAGCTGGCAAGGTAGTATCAGACGGCACCTGGGTTTTACATCAGAGTTCCCAATAGGAATGAATAAAAAGGAGGAGCACTTGTGAGCCAGCCTAGGACTTGCCAGAAAGTAGCAGCTCCTGCTGCACAACACAGTGCCTTTAAGATGATTTTCTGTGTGAATCGCATGCAATTTCTTATACCCACAAAGTGTTAACCTCTCTGTGCATGACCTCTGTCTAGAATGTGTAAAGTTACGGTTCAGCAGAAAGGGGCCTGGTGCTGTCACTGATGGATCGGTGGGCCTGCTGAAGTCCTTGGATGTGATGTGATTTACATTCGCAGCATCAGACTCCTGTGCTTGCATTAAGCATTGAAATCTGAACCATCTCCCTCTCAACTTTGTTTCTTACTTTGTAGCTTTGCTGGTTTTAACTGCTTCATTCTTCTGCTTCTTGGTATCCTTTCTTCTTTTTAAATAAAGAGATAAAATACTTAATTTGAAGGAGACTTGTTTTTATTTTACCAGTTGCTTGCAAATTATCAAAGCTATATGACGTGAAAAACAGTTTAGTGTTTTGTTGTCTTGATTGTGATTCTGACCTTAAAATATGCTCAGTTCTAAAAACTTGAGCTGGTCAGGCGTGTGGCTCATGCCTGTAAGCCTAGAACTCTGGGAGGCCAAGGTGGGAGGATCTTTTGAGCTCAGGAGTTGGAGACCAGTCTGAGTAAGAGCACGACCCCATCTCTGCTAAAATTAGAAAAATTAGGCGGAGCTACTTGGGAGAGTGAGGCAAGAAAGATTACTTTAGCCCAGGAGTTTCTGGTTGCTGTGAGCTGTGATGCCACAGCACTCTACTGAGGGTGACAGAGTAAAACTGTCTCAAAAAAGTAAAATACGATAAAAAGTTTGAGGAGCTATCTGTGATTGGCCGTCTGCATTTCAGTCTATTACTGAGGACAGTGTCAAGCAATCTGCTTTCCTTCCCCTCAGTGCTGCTGTTCTTCTGTCCAGTTATGTCTGTAGAAAACTCAGTGGCTTACTGGAGACACCGTGAGGGGCCTGTTGACCTGTGTCCACATGCTCTCCGTTTTCTCTGGCACTACCAAATACCCTGTGTTTTTCAATATCAATTGTATTTAGTTCTTGAACCAGGACTGGCACAATTTCAGAATCATGCAATGCTGCTGGATACTGTGGAGTTTCAGAGAGCTGAAGGTGCGCGTAAGACCTGGTGTTCTTATTTTGTGACCATCTTCCTCCTCACTAGATTTCCCTAGAAGCCAGGTGCTTTTCAGCTGAAAGTATCCTGAGTCTGGTTTGTAAGGAATTTGCCTGTACGTAGGTGTGAAGAGTGTGATCTTTTTAATGGCTGAATTTTACTTTCGGCATAATGTTTTTGCTTCCCTTCTCTGACCTCAGAGAAGTGAAAAGAAGACTCGAGACCCTTTCCTTTTCCACCAGCTTGGTTTCTAAATAGGCTCTTTCTTTACCTCACCTCCTCTTTCCAATGGAGAAGCCCCCAGAATAGTGATGAACTGGCCCCCATCTTTCTGTTTTCATGTTACTCATTCGAGTTAAATCCCTATACTTAAGAGATTATACTCTAAGAAACTATGTGACGGGGGCAGGTGGGTGCAGTAGCTCACACCTGTAATCCTAGGATTCTGGGAGGCCGAGGCTTCGAGACCAGCCTGAGTCAGAGCACGACCTCATCTCTAAAACTAGCCGGGCGTTGTGGCAGGCACCTGTAGTCCCAGCAACTTGGGAGGCTGAGACAAAAGAATCGCTTAAGCCCAAGAGTTTGAGATCGCTGTGAACTGTGATGCAACGGCACTTTACCAAGGGCGACTAAATAAGACTCTGTCTCAAAAAGGAAAAAAAAAAAAACCTGGCTCAGTGCCCATAGCCCAGTGGTTATAGGGCCAGCCACATACACCAAGGGTGACAGTTTTGAATCTGGCCCAGGCCAGCTAAACAACTATGACAGTTGCAACCAAAAATAGCCGGGTGTTGTGGTGGGCTGAGGCAAGAGAACCGCTTAAGCCCAAGATTGGAGGTTGCTGTGAGCTGTGACACCATAGCACTGTACTGAGGGTAACATAGTAAGACTGTCTCAAAAAAAAAAAAAAAACAAACCTAGGCTCTGCGCCTGTGGCTCAATGGGCTAAGGCGCCACCCACGTACACCTGAGCTGGCGGGTTCCAATCCATCCCGGGCCCGCCAAACAACGACAGCTGCAACCAAAAAATGGCCCGGCGTTGTGGCGGGCGCCTGTAGTCCCAGCTACTTGGGAGGCGGAGGAAGTAGACTCGCTTGAGCCCAGGAATTGGAGGTTGCTATGAGCTGTGATGCCACAGCACTCTATCCAGGGTGACAGCTTGAGGCTCTGTCTCAAAAAAAAAAAAAGATACCTATATGACAAAATGATTTGAGGCCCCTCAGTTCCAAGTAAGATATTCTTGGAGATTATTGTCATGAGATCTGATATCATACGATTCTGTGTATGACAGCATGATAGCCAGTAGCTGCTGAGTGATGTGCTCAGGTGAAGGCTGAAAGGGCAAGGGCAGCGTGTCGTGAGGGCACTGCTCTTCAGGACTTGGATTTCAGTCCTGTCCTCTAAGCTGTAAAGTGAAGTGTTTGTGTCTTTAGAGGTCACGCTGGCTCTAGCTTCTGTGGTTAGAGCAGCAGTTCTCAACCTATGGGTCGCGACCCACAGGAACTATATTAAAGGGCCGTGGCTTTAGGAAGGTTGAGAGCCACCAGGTTGGGGGGGGGGTACCTGGCTGCAGGTGGCTGAAGTTTTCTACTACAGATGGCCTGAGCTGACAGTGATGGAATCACAGAGCTTGAGACAGCCTTTGTCACTTTGTCACCTCTCTGACAGCTGCAGACGCCACACGAGAAGTTATGTGGGTGAGACTCAAGGCTCCTCTCTGTGAATGAGGTGGAAAGAACCGCTAATTTTTTTGTTTCTACTTGGTCATAGGGCTATCAAGCAAAGGCCTTTGGCTGAGAGGTAATTAATGGAGCATTAACCCAATTTTAATAATATAAAGTCACTGGTGGGGAAAGGCATTGAAGATCTATTCTTCAAAGCTCTTCTTAAAAGTCACCTGGTCGCCAGGCGCTGTGACTCATGCCTGGAATCCTAGCACTCTGGGAGGCCGAGGCAGGAGGATTGCTTGAGGCTGAGAGTTTGAGACCAGCTTGAGCAACATAGTGAGACCCCTGTCTCTAATAAGCAATACAAAAATTGGCCAGGTACAGTAGTGTGAACCTGTAGTCCCACCTACTCAGGGAGCTGCAGCAGGAAGATTGTTTGAGCTCAGGAGTTTGAGACCAGCCTGAGCAAGAGGGCGACCCCATTTCTATTAAAACAATAGAAAAAAATTAGCTGGGTATCATTGTGGGTGCCTGAGGTCCTAGCTATTTGGGAGGCTGAAGGAGGAGGATCGTTTGAACCCAGGAATTGAGGTTGCTGTGAGCTAGTCTGATGCCACAGCACTTTAGCCTGGGTGATAGAGTGAGACTCTGTCTCCAAAAAAAAAAAAGAAAGAAAAAATCATCTGAGAAATGACAATGTCTATCATTCTTGTACGATTGTAGCTTTAAGTCATTGGTCCTGACCCCAAAATAAAAATTAGTCTGAGAAGCTGGGAGCTGGCTTGTGATATTTAACAGAGAGATAGGTCTTCCTGCCACAGCTCCTGAGACTGGGTGGATTGTTGGAACCCTGCACATGGGTCTTGTCAGAGCCAGCGGGGAACCCAAGGTGAGGAGCAGGCTGTTGCTTACTGGGACAGATAGGTCCCCATTGATGAGCCACTCAAATCCGTGAGAGGACAGCCGTCAGGACTTCACAGCCAGCATTCCCTGCTGCACTTCTGCTTTTTTACTTTCCCCCCTTAACTTCATGCAAGTAAAACATACAGAGAGAAAAGGTGCAGACATAAAGTTCACTGACTTTGGGCAAACACACACCCTTTTGCCTGGCACCCAAATCCGAGCAAGGGCACTGCCAGGCCCTAGAGGCTCCCTCACTTTTCCTTCCCAGCATACACCCTCCTGACTTCTGACCCTATGGGGGTCAGTGTTGCCTGCTTCTGTGCTCCAGATAAATGGAGTTGTACTATTTTGTGTTTGCCTTTTCTCCTCAATACTCAGTGTGAGATTCATCCATAGCATGTGGAATGGCGGATCATCTGTTCCCACTGTGGTAGAGTAGTTGCCCGCTGGGGGCTATCGTGGGTAGCGCTGCTGTGAACGTTCCGGTGAACATGTGAACATATGGATGCGTTTCTTCTAGGGGTGTGACTAAATCACGTTGGTGGGCCCTAGTGGCTGTCTCTGTTCAGCTTCAGTGGGTCCTGACCCACTTCTAAGCACTCTGCTGCTGGTGATAGAGTGATTTATGGGCATGTCAGCTGGAGGAGGCCCGAGAGCCTCCCTCCCAGGGCAGCTCCTGCGGTGAGTGGTCAGCTCTTGATGCAGGGAGCAGTCCAGTGAGAACACTGACCTTGCCTTGCATGGTGAGTAAGTACAGGCTGATTCCGTTTTCCTGAAACATGGAATTGAGAAGTTCCTATTACAACTTCCTTTCCCTCTTACCAAAAATACTATTTGTGCCTATGTTTATTATAAGCATTTGCTTACAAGATTTTTTTCCCAATAAGGTGATTATAAACTCAGCTTAAATTTTTCTTAGTTCATTTGAAATTGCTACCAAACGAGATGCAAATTTATGGACCAGCTGTTTCTTCTTGATCTGCAGATTATAAAAAGATCTCACTCTTAGGGCAAGAATCACCAGTGAGGCACATACCTGAGAGCCAAGGGAGTGGCTGCCTTTTTCGCTTTTTCCTAAAAGATGTTCTCTCCCAGAGAAATTCCCATGGCTTCATTGTAGGGTGGGTTTTGCTTGATTTAAGGTGATTCCACTCTGTCTAGTAATCCAAGGGCTTAGGGCATGACTGAAAGGTAAGACACAAATCGCCATTGTTAACTATGGAAATGTATTTTTTACCATTTTTTAATTGGGAGCTATTCAGATTCCCAAACTCCTTTGTTTCCTACATTTTAAGAAAAGGAGAAGAGCCCGGTGCAGTGGCTCATGCCTGTAATCCTAGCACTCTGGGAGGGCGAGGCCAGTGGATTACCTGAGCTCAGGAGTCTAAGACCAGGCTGAGTAAGAGCAAGACCCATCTCTAAAATAGCCATGCATAATGGCAGGCACCTGTAGTCCCAGCTACTTGGGAGTCTGAAGCAAGAGGATCACTTGAGTCCAAAAGTTTGAGGTTGCCGTGAGCTGTGACAGCACATAACTCTACAGAAAGCAACATAATAAGACTCTGTCTCAAAAAAAAATTTTTTTTTATTTAAAAATAAAAGCAGGGCTCAGCGCTTAGACCTCAAGCAGCTGAGGCACCAGCCACATACACCAGAGCTGGCGGTTTTGAATCCAATTTAATTTCAGACCCGGTCCTGCCAAACAATGACACCTACAACCATAAAATAGCCGGATGTTGTGTTGGGCACCTGTAGTCCAGCTACTTGGGAGGCTGAGGCAAGAAAATCGTTTAAACCTAGGAGCTGGAGGTTGCGTGAACTGTGATGCCAGGGCACTCTACCCAGGGCAACAGCTTGAGGCTCTGTCTCAAAAAAAAAAAATAAATAAATAAAACCAGGTTTTATTTTTCCTTGCAGATCTTTTGTCTTTACTAAACACTTAATGGCATCATGTCTCAGATGCTTTCTTGCAACCTGGTGATGTAAACAAAGGATAAAAATAGCTACTTGAAATGCCTCCAAGTTAGTAAAAGGCAAGAACAGTTGTAATTCTAGATTTTAGAGCTGCTTTCTGGAATCTTCATGGAGTAATGTAGCAGGAGAGGCTACTGAACAATGGGGATGGGTTAGGGCTATAAACTTAAAAAGCATGATTATAAAGAGGGGTGTGCCAAAGGGCCAAAGATCTAAAAACTATGTATTGGAGCTTAGAATTGGGGGTAACCATGGAAACCATCATTTCCAGCCCTGCCAGACAGTGGTATCTTAGAGGCAGCTGGTCAGTCATTGGCAGAGCCAGTGCCCCCTCCCTGAAGTTCACTGCCTCAGCCGAGGAAGCTGTAAGTGTGGGGAGGAGGGGTGTAATTCGAATTCAGAGAGGAGCCAGGTCCAATATAATTTTACTCAAGATAGTAGCTCATCTTAAAGTTCTCTTTTCACAATAAACCCCATTACATATACACAAGGGCCTCAACATCTGGATAAGAATGAAAAGATACAAGCCACATAGGCAAACCTGGAGTGGGGGGTCTCCTGCTGTTTTACCTTCCTTCCCATGAATTACAAGGCGAGGAGGGGGAGAGAAGCATTTGTTGTTTGCCTCTAAAATACAGCCTTTGCCTGTAAGTCCATATGTGCTTAGGGAGAGGGGGACAAGGAGGAGAAAAGTGCACAATTTTAGCCTAAGTTGATTTACCAAAAAAAATTATTAGTACAGTGCAAGTGTAACAATGATATAGAAACACATGAAGAAACAATATATGCTGCTAAGGTAACAGAGAAGTCAGTTCATCCGGAATTGGCAGATGAGCTGGGCTTCCAGAATGACAGGTGTCATCGGGTGTCAAGGGCCAAGGGCCTTTCTGGCAGAGAGCCACCATCAGAGCTTGAAGGTGTGAGAGCACAGGGCTGTTCCATGCAGTCTATGAATGGGTGTGGTTGGAAGTGGGAACCGTGGAGTCGAGGTGTGGTGGGAAGCAGGGAATGAATGGGGTAGATTTGGGAACCTTTTGCTCTTTCCTCTGAAATCCAACACAAGCCACATCAGATTCCATGGGTTCTAGAGGGCTTCAGAGGTCCTAATGCAAGTTTGATTCTGTTTTAAAAAGGAAAAGATTTTGGCTCGGCGCCTGTGGCTCAAGCAGCTAAGGCGCCAGCCACGTACACCTGAGCTGGCGGGTTCGAATCCAGCCTGGGCCCGCCAAACAACAATGACAGCTGCAACCAAAAAATGGCCAGGCATTGTGGTGGGCATCTGTAGTTCCAGCTACTTGGGAAGCTGAGGCAGGAGACTTGCTTGAACCCAGGAGTTGGAGGTTGCTGTGAGCTGTGATGCCACGGCATTCTATCCAGGGTGACAGCTTGAGGCTCTGTCTCAAAAAAAAAAAGGAAAAGATTTTAAGATGCTGGCACAGGCCAGGCGCGGTGGCTCATGCCTGTAATCCTAGCACTTGGGAGGCCAAGGGTGGATTGCCTAAGTTCACAGGTTCAAGACCAGCCTGAGCCAGACAGAGCAAGACCTCATCTCTAAAAATAGCTGGACGTTGTGGCGGGAGCCTGTGCTGTGAGCTATGACATTACAGCACTCTACCGAGGGCAGCAAGTGAGACTCTTGTCTCAAAAAAAAAAAAAAAAGGGTGGCGCCTATGGCTCATCGAGTAGGGTGCCGACCCCATATACCAAAGGTGGTGGGTTCAAACCTGGCCTCGGCAGAACTGCAAAACAGAAAAATAGCCGGTGTTGTGGCGGGTGCCTGTAGTCCCAGCTACTCAGGAGGCTGAGGCAAGAGAATCGCCTAAGCCCAGGAGTTGGAGGTTGCTGTGAGCTGTGACTCCTCGGCACTCTACCAA